>PVLD010025443.1:0-23715 GCA_004027595.1 Dinomys branickii
CGAAGTGTGTGTTCAGGCTAACACATACAGATATACACTATTAATCTAATATCCTGTCTTCGATTATTGCTTAGCATTAAGTGATATAATACAATAGTAGAACCATGTTAGCCCTCCTGCACATATGCATATTCATGTATATTCCTCTATACATACATACATACATTTTTGTCTTTTTCTTTTCTCCTTTCCTTCGTCCGCCACTTTCTTTAAACATAGTAAATTTTAATTCCTCCAGCTACCAAGGGTGTAGAATGTCACAGTGAGTTCCCACCCCTCAAACAATGAGAATTTGCAAGCTGAGGTGGGAAGATTGCAACTTAGTGATTCTCATTTGTAAGAAAAAAAAATCTTTCTGGAGTAAGATGGGATCTCAGTGTCGTTTTGCTTTTGTATGTAGAATATTTTTTCATGTACTTATTGGCCATTTGTGCTGCTTCTTTTGAAAGGTGTCTATTCATTTCATTTGTTAAACAGGGAGATACAGTTGTTAGAGATGGAAAGGGGACCAAGGGAAGGAGAAGGGGAAGGGGTGGTAAGGGAAGAAAAGTGTCAAAAATGATCAAAATAGGACATATGGGTACCAATTTCCCAAAACATGCAATTATTATGCATCACACTCATGAATCAATTAAATAAAAAATTTTAAAAATCTTTGCCAATTGAGTCAAAATGGTTGTTCAGCTCACAATTTTGGTTTTCATTTGTTTGTGTTGTTGTTTTGCTGCTTTGATGGTGGCACTGGGGATTGAAATTAAGGGGGTTCATGCTTATGAGGTAAGCAAGCATCCTAGTACTGAGCCTCCTCCCCCTCTAATTTACAGCTCTTCACAAACAAAGTAAATCAAGCTTAATTTTATCTGTGCATGTTAATACTTTTTGTCAACGTTTCTTAACATTAACCAGCAAATTATTTTCTTATTGCATTGTGATCTAGCCCTCCCTCTCTGGGGTAGAAGGGGGTGAGCAGGAGAGAAGGCTGGGAGTCAAGAACTAAAGTTGCTTCCTCAGTAATAATGACTCGGGGCAAGTCTTTCACCACCTGTGGACTTTGGTTTCCTCCTCTGTAAACAGAAGGAACTTCATTAAGGTCCCTTCCAGTCTCATAAAAGGGACATTATAGATCCGCAGTTTTAAAGCTTCTTTCATTGTCATGATTTGTAATCCGCTTCGGGGGAGGTAGCGTTAGTGGACAGACATCAATCTGTAAGGCTGCTTGTTTTCCCAATTCTAACCTAGGGCTCTGCCACCACCAGCTGTAAGCAAATCACTTAATTTCCTGATCTGTAAAGGTAAACTTTTTCTTGCAGGTTTGTAGTAAGAACTGCATGAAGTAACAAAAATGAACGTGTTTAGCTTACAGTGTGCCAGACCTAGGGATGTGTACATAGGTACACACGCTCACATGTACCGTGAAGCTGTGTATTTAAAATGTTTTAGTTTCTTTGATCTTCATGTGTGTCACCCCCTCATCAATCTAGGCTGTAACCCCAAGTGCTCCAAAAGAGCGAGACCACAAGACAGAATATAAACAGAAACAAAAATCTGCATCTTAGTGTTTCAGCTTCTAAGCAGGGAGCCCCAAGAAATATTTGCAATTTTCTAAGATAATTTAGGGTATACTTGATTTTTTTTTCCACATGTGTACAGACTTGTTAGCTTAGCTCACACTTCAGGTACACACACACACTCACACACACACACACCTATATATCATAGAGATATAGAGAGATAGATGGATGGATAGATGGACCTATCATATAGATCTGTATATACATCTTGCATATATATGAGATAGATAAATAGATAGATAGATGATAGAGATATGAACACCTGTCTCCATGGACATATGGCAAGAAAAGAAGAAAATATGATTAGAAAAATATAAATTATTTTCTTTAATTTTGTCACATACAATTTGTAAATTTGACAGACTCTATATTTTTAAAACTAATCTCATATATACGGTATATCCATATTGCTTTGCATAAACAACCAGATTGTCAGCAAATTGTACCTCGTGCCCACAGGTAAGTATAGCACTGTCCAGAGCATGCCAAGTACATAATATGGACCAGACACTAGCTTATGATAGAGAGGAGACAAGACCTGTAAACATATAATTACCGAAATGTGTACATAAACACATTTCGGTGATTAAAGAGTAGATCTGGGGGAGAGGTTGCTGGTGCTTGGTGATGGTTGCTTTTTTTCTCCTTATGATAGCTTGGCACTTTCCCCCCCATGCTTTGGGACTGAAATTATGTAATATGGAGGCAGTTATTCAGTTTATACATCACATGGACCAAAGCAAATGGTCATTAAAAGAAACATGATTTTAAAACCAGCCAGAGATATCTCCTTGCAAAACAGACTGCATTTTTCACTCTGCCAAAAGAAAACGGTAGCTGAGAAAATATTTCTGGATTAAGTTCAGATCACAAAAAAAAAAAGTAGATCCATAGCTCTAAAATATATGGATATTCTAGAGGAGGAAACAGACTCAGCCAAATCCCTACCCTCAGTCAAGAGAGCAAAGTCTGGAAAGAGATCTGGGTTCTGAGGCTGCCCTTAGCGTTCCTGCTCATCCTCATCCTACTGTGACATGAGACCTCCTGCCCCGAAATACTCTTCTTTATGTTAAACAGCATTTCTCAGCTTTGCATCAACATATTTGACTCTTGTAATAACCTTCTGAGGTGAGTACACTACTAGGATTATCTCCATTTTAAATATGTGAAAACTGAGGCAAAAGTTTCATGAACTCTCCTGAGCAACTGGGGTTCTGCCCCAAGCAGTCTGTGTTCATGGCCTGCATTCTTTTTTATTTTAATTTTAAAAGTAAAAGGAAGAAAACATTAACAAACAGACACAAAGCAGCCCAAGAACATTACAATCAAAACTGAATTACAGGCAAGGTGACAGGGAATTAACAATGGTTGTTGTATTACATATTGATAACTTCAAAGTGTATGCTCAGGATAACGCATGCTCAAACAACTACTCATTAACTGTTCCTTCCAATAAAGTGACATAAGTCAATAGTGCAACCTTGTTAACCATCCTGCATATACATACATACACACATAGTTATCCCTTTCTTCCTTTTCTCCTTCCCCTCATCCCATTTGCTCTTTACTTTTGAGCAGTTTCCTTTCATACCTCCTAATTTATATTCCCATGGCCTGTATTCTTAACTCTAAAAGCTGTGCACTTTTCAGGTGGAAGAAGCACTTTCAAGTATTTGAGCAGCCAGGGGGATGTAGCTTTGAAAGTTATCCTGATAGTAGGCTGATAACACGAGAAGAGAAAAGGAAAGGCAATGAATGAAGGGTAAAAATAAGAAATAGAAGAAAAAAGGAATCACCCTGTGCTGCTGGGCTCCCGGGTGAGCAGAGCTAATGGCCAGGCCTGGGGCTCTGGGAGCGGGTGTCTCTGTTCTCTTCGGCAGCAGCACCTACCATCTCTGGGTTTCCCAAGCTGCCTCCTGAGTGACCCTACAAGGGCCTCTTCACAGCACAAAGTGACGGTGATAGGAGGAGGCATAGTTCACTTAGTTTCGTTAAAGAAGCAACAAACACATGGGTAAGGTTAAATTCCTGGGCCCAAAGGGAAATTTTCAGAAGGTGTTGTTTACCATGTATAACTTGGAAGTGAGATAGCTGCTTTGGGAGGTGGAAATAGGTACGAAGTGTGATGAAGACCTGAGTGTCTCTGCTAAGTTCTATGACATTTTACTGGGCTTGTTCAAACAGCAGCACCTCCAAGTGACATTTTCTTCCTTTTGACATTAAGTCTCAGCCTGGGCTCTGCTCGTGGATAACCAGAGTGGGGATGGGATGGTAAGCCCTTGACAGCTGCAGGGAAGTGTCCAGTGAAAGAACCTAGTATGGGAGAGGAAAAATAAGATTGCTCTCCAAGAGCTAAGCAACACAATGTATATTGTACGGAGTGGAGATGGGCAAAGTCATCGTGCTGATCATAGTAATCCGGCGGAGGATAATAACACAGCTAAAGGAGAAGTAGTCCCTTTGGGGTGGGGTTAGATACCACAGGAGAAGAGCAAGGAGAGGGAGAAAAACAAATTTCACATTCCAGACATGTTTTGAGAGTTTACTAAGCAGCATTCAAGGGCCTGAATACATTCAGGCTCTGCCCTCTTGAGTCCTGGGGTAGGCTGAAGAGGTCTACGTAAGTGCAGCTCAGGGAAACAGGTCACTTAGGTCAGGGAAACCCATAATCCCAAGCCACAGGCAATGTCTGCCTTTTGGTAAGGATTGACTTTATACCTCCTGCTCTTGTCCTATCTCAGGCTCATGGGTGAAGGAACTTCCCCCATCCAACTTGCAGAGTACTTGGAGAATGCATGAGAGCGCCTCCTCATCGCTCATTACCACCCTGCCCCCGGAGGAAGAGTAGCTACCCCGGACCAAGAAAGCCTAGCAACTACTGGACCTCATGCACTAGAGGTGGGGTCATGGAGTTGAAGGCACTGCCCATACATGATGTGCCCTTTGCCTTCTTCAGTTGGCACCTGGCACTGGGGCCCTTGGACCTCAAGTCCTCAGCAAGCTGCCTTTGGCCTTTATGCTCGAGCTGTTAGAAGTGCATCCACGCAGGCAAGTGGTTGGCCTTGCTGTATCTTCAGTTTGCATGTCCAAAGCTGCCACTGGAGCATCAAGCCCAAGCTGAGGTTTCTGACTCTGGGTGCTGGGGCCTTGCATTTTTCTTTGATCTCAAAAGCTCCTTGGGTCTGTTCTACCTACTGAGAAGCTACCTTGGTAAAGAGTAAGGATTAGCAAAGCTCACCTCAGATAGATGCTTTAGGCCAGTCTTACCTGATAATGTTAAACCCTTAAAGGCCACTTCTTGTCCTCTTTTCTAATTCCATGTTCACCACACAAACTTTTAACAGAATTCGGAGCTGCCGTGTGCTGGTGAGGCTAGCTCCAGTGGCCGGGCTGTGTCACAGTTTTACCCCTGTCTTAGGTTAATCAGTAGGTCTGTGGTTGTCCAAACTTCCACTGTAAGCTCAGGCAGTACAGCCTGTATCTGGGAGACCAACCCTCTGCTGGATGATGAAAGTGAGGGTCCGAGCTAAGGACAGAGCTAAAAAGTCACCAAGGGTGCGGTATCCAGTGATTCTTGTCCACTGGCAACCACTTTGTCTTCCCTTTAATGTCACAAAACCAATAGCTGCTGGTCTTTCATATATAAAACTTCCACAGCGACACTGTGGTAAGATGTCAGAGAGAATAAAGATCATGTAGGCAAAGAACCTCACAGGTACTTGACACCCAAGAGACAGTAAACACAGGAGTTATTGCTGTGGTTATTTATTTGCATTTTGCAGACACTCGAGTACACACATCCTGAATGACTCCTAAAGCAGTAACAAATAATTACTGTCCATAATAAGTGGGAGAAATTCTTCGTCATACTAGGTAGGAGATGCTGTTTCCCAAGGTACCTAAAGGTAGTGAGGTAACAATTATTTCCACAGGCTTGCCATTCCCTACCCTGGTGTAACTTATACAATTACTTGATCCGAATGGCTCTGTCCAGCCCAACTCTCTGGGTGACCATGCATCTTCTAAAGTACACCCAGGAGCCATCTGTTTTAAAGCGGCATGTGATCGCGATTTGCTTCAACATCTAAGTCTGTGTCCGAGAAGCACAGGCCATGGATTTAAATCCTGTATGTGAGGAAGTTTGTGGCTACTATGGGTGCATGTGATCAGGAAACAGCCTCAGCTACCTTTTTGTTGACCTGGCAGAGGCACTCCTTAATGCTTGCGCAGCAGAGCCTTCAAGTTTTCTGACCACTATTCACAATAAGTAGTATACCAGGCGGAGCGTACCATGTGTGCAAGTGCACACACGCACACCCACACACACACACTAATGTGACTGAGACAGAAGTCTAGTAAAACTACTTCTGCCAGTTTGTCCCCTTTAAAATTTATGGTGAAATTTAATCTACTTTGTGATGTATTGAGTGTGGAAAATTAATCTGCTTGTTTAATTAAGGTCAAGTACAAAGTGGGGATCCCAGGATTGAATACTGGTGACTATAAGAAGAGGGATAGAAACCAGAACTTTCTCCCCCCCCTACTCTCTCTCCCATTGCCTCAGGACATTGCCAGCAAGTAGGCCATCCTGGGATGCAGCCTATTGACCTTGAACTACAACCGTGAGCCAAATAAATCCACTTTCCTTTGACCTACCCAGTGTGTGTATTGTGCTATTAGCAACAGAAAAAGGACTGGGGCCAACACCTTTCTGATATAGGTTAGTTTTATTTTCCAGTCAATTCTTTTGTATTTTTTAATACTAACTGAGGCCCACTAAGTTGACTCCAGACACCAAGCCAGTCGTTTTAAAGGAGAATGTCGTAAGATCTGCACGCAGGGGTCCCGTGACCTTATGCTGGGGACTCAGCCTGTTTTGTTCCCATGTTTCCTTGCTAGGCCTGAGAGTGCCTTATGTCTCTTGTGAGGCTCTGCTCACAAGAGTATTTTTGTTGTTATTTTGATGCTTTTGGTTAGCAGAGGCGGTATGGTTTAAATATTATCTCATATTAAAAGCATACAAAACTTGGTTCCTGAGAAAAATATTTTTATTACTCAAGACAAAGATTTCTGAGAAACTGGGTCTTCTGAGTACATGCACAAGGTAGAGGCAGGGTTGAGATGGTGATGAGGTTGTTAGTGATCACTGCGATGATGATGAGCATGCTTTGCTTTAGTAGAGGATCACTACAACATTACAAATACTGCCCACAAACCCCAGTAGCTATCGGAAGCAAAGCCACAGAGGTGGGTGCCATGGAGAGGAGGGAGGACTCTCTCTTGCACTCTCTTCAGGGGTCCATAGATCTGTTCTATGGCAGAATGGAGGGAGAGCTCAGGCTTTGGGAGTCAAACCAAGGGGATGCACAAACCTGAGGACATCATTTCCTAACTGTGCAACCTTGAGCACATCATCTAATCTCACTAAGCATTCATACCCTCATCTGTGAAATGGGCATAATAACAAATCCATGGACTCTTTGAAAAGATCCAGTGAGAGTGAGTTACCTGTGTACGCACAGACTCATTGCAAGGATCATCTGCCACTGTCGATGGTGCCAATTTTCTCATTTAAATTCCTTTCAATACTTTGAAGTTTTTAAGTATGAGTCTTAATGAAATCGCAACATATAAAAATCTGTGGGGCATAATGAAAGCAGACCTAAGAAGGGAGTCTACAGCTTTGAATGCACATGTTAAAAAAATAGAGCAATAGCAAATAAATGCTCAATATGAATTTTAAGACCCTAGAAAACCAAGAGCAATCCAAATCTGAAGCTAGTAAGAGGAAAGAAGTAATAAAAGGCAGAGTGGAAATTAATGAACTGAGACTAAAAAGCATACAAAGGCCATAGATGAAAGAGTTGGTTCTTTGAAAGGATAAACAAAATTGATAAACTCTTAGACAAATAAACCAAACAAGGAATGAAAACATCACATATCAATGTAATTAGAAATAAAAAAGGCACAAATCACAACCAAAACACCTGAAATCCAGAGGCTTATAAAAAACTACTTTGACAACCCATGTTCCAAAAAACTGGAGAGACCAGAATAAATGAAGAATTTCCTAGACACACTTGAATTACCAAAACTGAACCAAGAAAAATATAAAACTTTGAATAGACCAATAAAATATAGGCAGTAATAAAAACTTGACTAAGAAAAGCCCAAAACCCAGTGGATTCACTGCAGAATTCTATCAGAATTTCAAGGAAGTCCTAACCCAAATACTAATCAAACTCTTCAAAGAAATATTAAGGTAATGAGTATTGCCAAACTCATGCCTGGAAGCTGTCATTGCCCAAAACTGGAAAGGACTAAACAGAAAACTACAGGCAAATCTCTAATGAACAGAGACTCAAAAATCCTCAACAAGATATTGTCAAAAACAATGCAACAAATCATTAAAAAGAATGTGCCTTAGAACCAAATAGGCTTCTTTGTGGTAATGCAAGCATGGTTCAACATACACAAATCAATAAATGTAATATGCCACATAAACAGAAGCAAGGACAAAATCACATGATCACTTCAACAGAGGTAGGAAAAACATTTTATTAAAGCTAACATCGTTTAAAAAACCTGAAGGAAACACATAGAAAGACCTCATCTCAATCTGATAAAAGCCATTTATGACAAACCCAGGCTCACATCACACTAGAAAGGGAAAAATTAAAAGGATTTTCTTTCAAAATTTTAGCCAGAGCAGCCAGACAAAAGAAAGAAATAAAAGAGATATATATAGGAAAGGGAAAAGTAATCCTTATTGGGAGATGATACGATCCTTTATACAGAGGACCCACCAAAATGACTAAGAGGCTCCTAAAACTAATAAATTCAGCAAACAAGCAGAATACAAAACAAACACATAACCAACAGCACTGCTGCACACTAACAGTGAACTCACGAAGAAAATAAATGAGATTTCTATTCACAACAGTTTAAAAAATTAAATACATAGGAATTGGCCTAACCAAAGAAGTGAACTATCTGTATAACAGAAGCTATCGTACTCTGAAAGAAGAGATTGAAGAAGACATCAGAAAATGGAAAACATCTCCTGTTCCTGGATAGGCAGAACCACTATTATTGAAATGGCCATATTACTAACAATAACATACAGATTTAAAGCAATACCAATCAAAACATCACAATATATTCTACACAACTAAAAAACGTCCTAAAATTTAAATGGAATCAGAAGAGAACTAGAATGGAAAAGGCAGTATTGGGCAATAAGAGGAAAGCAGAAGGCATCATAACTCTGGATTTCAATTTATATTGAGAAATTATGTTGGGCAAAACAGCATGGTACCGGCACTAACAGGCACATGCAGATCAGTGAGGATGCAGAAACAACACCAACCACATTCAACTATCTCATCTTTGACCAAAGGGCCAAAACCTACGCTGGAGGACAGAGAGCCTCTTCAACAAATGGTGCTGGCAGTACTTGTTATTCACATGCAGAAGAATGAATTTAGACCTTTATCTCTCTTTTCATACTAAAATAAAATAAAAGTGGACCAAAGACCTAGATATAAAAACAGAAACACTGAGTCTGCCAGAAGATAAAATCGATAAAACTCTTAACATAGGCATGGGCAAGGACTTTCTTAACAGAACCTCAGTTGCACCAGAAACAACACCAAGAATCAACAAATGGGATTATATCAAATTAAAAAGCTTCTGCACAGCAAAGGAAACAACCAAATGGGTGAAGAGACAAGAAGGATTTTGGAATAATTTGGAAAAAAGTTATCATCTACTCCTCAGAGGAATATTATTTAGAATACATAAAAACTAAAACAATCAGAAATTTTTATAACAATGAGCAACTGAAATGAATAGACACTTTTCAAAAACAAAAAAGTACAAATGGTCAATAAGTACATGAAAATATGTTCAGTGTCTTTGACCATTAGAGAAATGCAAAGCAAAGCAGCACTGATATTCCCTCTTACCCCTGAACGAACGGCCATCTTGAAAAACTCAGAAACAGCAAATGCTGGCAAGGCTGTTGAGAAAAGGAAACCCTTCTCACTGTTGGTGGGAAGGTAAAACTAGTACAACCCCTACTGGAAATCAGTACGAAGATTTCACCAAAAAACTAAAACTAAAAATTTTGTGATGTGATCTCCTCGCCTACTTTTTTTAAGGTGTTGACCTTTCTTTTTTTTATTTTAAAGAGAAAAAAAAAAAAAAACCAAAAGAACAGTAGCAGCATAACAATATAACAGACATAAACAAAACAAAGCAAGAACATTAAAAATGATACAGGGTTTCAAAGCAAAATGATAGGAATTAACAGTGGTTGTTATATTACACACCTCCCATCTCTTATTTTAAAGAAACAAGAAGCCAGACATGGCAGCATGTGTCTCTAATCCCAGCATTCTAGGAGGCTGAGTCAGGAAGATTCAAGTTCAAGCCCAGCCTAGGCAATTTAGTGACTTAGAAAGACTCTATCTCAAAAATACAAAACAAAAAAACCTTTTAAAAAACTTTATAAAGGTGCTGAGATGTATGGGACATAGCTCAGGGTGAAGGCCCTTGGCTCAATCCCCAGGAAAAAAACAAAACAAACAAGCATGGGGGTACAAAATCTCTCAGCAGAGATTGCAGAAAATTAGCTTCACAGAACAGCCAGTCAGAGCCTCTACAGTCTGTTTGCTCACTTCCCCTTTTCCCTCAGCCCTCTACCGCCTTTCCGGGGGTTCAAGGGTGGTTGCATAGTAGCTCTTCATAGTTACCTTTCAATTGTCCACATTGTGGCCTTTAAAAAGGTCTAGCTTAAGCCCCTCTGCTATCTTACATGATACCCTAGCACCTTGCCCTTTTCTGACCCTGCTCCATGCCTCCAAAAGCAGGGGATATAAACTCATTGTAAAAGTAGTTAAGCCACGTATGCAAACATATGCATTTCAGAGTTGCTCATAAATTTGTGATTATCAGTGCTACCACTCTCCTCTCTCAAGATACTAATAAAATTTTATTTGAAGACTATTAAATTGTTCTTCCACTTTCTATTTTCTAAAATAAATCATCTCATTTTTTTCCCCATCTGCAGCAAAAATAAGATCCTCTCCACTTCCATTCCATCCCTAGTCAACAGGTTATAGGGTGCAGTAAACCTTGGCAAATAAATGGATCTTGGAGAAGTGCAAGGGAAATGAATTTCAAACCTTCTGCCAAGGGTCCTCAGGTATGGATGGTACTTCTGTTTATCAAGATGCCGTTGATATTCAAAAATAAGCCCAGGACCTAGTTTAGATCTTGAACACTAAACTGTTGAATATATTTATGTTATGAGGTAGAGAGATAGAGGTAGCAGGCTCTGGAATGGGGAATAAGAAGAGACAAAATGGTTTCTAGGAGAGGAGGTGTGAGGGGAGGAGAGGGGAGGGGAGGAGCAGGCAAGAGAGAGAGAGGGAGGGAGGGAGGATGGGAGAGGGGGATGGTGACAAGCCAGGACCTGAGGAGAAAGACAAGCTACTGTGAGATACCTCGCAGTCGCTGAAGAACTTCAGACAGTGGTTAGTGTCTGATACTGGACTTCATTTTAAGTTGTCTCCTAATCTAAGTTGTATTCAAATTTTCATCCATTGCCCTCAAAGTCTTACTACCAGTGGCTTTTCCTGACAGCTTATGATAGTGGTGCTTTGGAGCAAGAAGTGGGAGGACAGTGGCCACACTAGGGACAGAGCAAGGTTGAAAGGCCACTGAACTGTTGTTGGGAAGGCAACAGCCAATGTCTGTCACCAAAGGGAGGCTGTCTTTCCATCCTCCAACGGTCATTTTCAGAGTAGTGAGTATGGACCCAGTAGGGTGCTAATTACTGAGGAGAAAGGAGATATGAGCCCCGTCCCTCCAAGCTTAAACCCTTGTATGGAAGTAAGAAAGCAGCCCATCTAGCTCTCTTGGGTAAGTTTAATAAAATAATTTATGAATAGATATGACACATTAAGAGCAGGGAGGTATGGAAGGAAAATCCTGGAAGAGGGAATCCTTCCGTTATGTTTCAATTTATGTGTATAGCTAAGTCCTGACTTAGGAGCTCCTGGTGGCCACCAGAACCCAACACTGACCACCTGCTGCTCTGACTTCCTTCATGTTTGTTTTCTCACCGCAAAGATGACATGAGCTTCCATGCTTGGTTCATCCATCTTCAAAACAGGAAGAAATGGAGAGACAATGCCAGCGGCTCTCCTCACGTATCTTTCTCTTTTATTAGAAAGCAAAACCGTTCTCAAGATCCCTGAATAGATATTGCCTCTTGCATTACTGGCTGCAGCCAAATACCTGGTCAACCATGGCCGCAGAAAGGAGGCTACAGAAGAGCCCCTCTCTCTTCTTCCCAGTGGGAATGAACCAGGGGCTGGGGGGCGATGGAGCTGCGGGTGGGTTCTCCATTCCACAGCATCTGCTATCATCGGGACCCCGGTGAGTGGGTGCAAATCTGCCACATGGCCAGAAAAGGCTTATAGCCAAAGAAATAGACTGTGCAAAGGCAGAGGTTAGAAAACAGAACAAAGTTTTCCAATTGCTTGCGGAAGCTCGGTATGGAGAACTGGAGTGAGCAGGGAGATGAGAAAGCGTGGGAGAAGCACGCGGGGCTGAAGTGGGGCCATCCACTCAAGCTTGCTGATGCATGTGAGCTCGACTTCTTGTCGCATCCCTAGCACATAACAGTATCTTCACAAAAGCAGATGTCCAGTAAGTGTTAATGGTTGTTCAGATCAAAACAAAACACAAATGAGCCTCCATTGCCGAGAAAATCATAACTAATTAAAAAGTGTAGTTTGAGTCAAATTTGTTTGTGGCTAATGCTGCTGCCTTGGCATGAATTTTGTTTTATGCTTGTCCTTCAAACTACACCAAGGAAACAGGAAGATAGTGATGCCGAAAGATTGCCAGTCCTCCAATATCTTACTCCGGTCTAGGACAAGTGGAGGGTAGCCCTGAGCCCTGCCCAGATCCGTGCCGTTCCTTCTTACCGTCTGTGAGCACTTGGCTTATCTTTGCTGTGCTGTCCTGTCCAGATTCCAGCACCTGCAGATCTCCTTCGGAGGAATGACGTCTCTGCTTCAAGTCACAGTGTCCGCATTTCCCCATAGCAGGCTGACGTGGGTGAAAACGCCCATCCCCAGGGACCCTCTTGACCAATGGCTGGCTGGTGTGGGAGTAGGAGGCCCAGCTCTCCTGCCCCCAGAGCAGGGCAGCTCTGCGGTGCCACTTACCCTAACCATCATTTCCAGTGTGGCTTTGGATGGAAGCTACTCTCCTCAGGGCTTAACTAAGATCCCATCCTTTCCTCCCCTCTCTGCTTCTCCTATACCCTAAAAAAAAAAAATGCATCTCCTGGAAGAATTTCCATAAGAAATCATTTGCTCATAATTCCTTCTCTCAGAATAATCATTACTTTGGGGGAACTGGAACCAAGACACCCTGACAGTTTTATATTATCAGGTAATAATTTCCAGGTTTTAGAATCATTAGGATTCTGTTCGTAGAAACACAAACTATCCTAGGTGGGTTAAGTCCAGGAGTTTAATACGGAAATGAGGCCCTTACAGTTTCATTAGGAAGTCTGGATCTAGGCTGAGTCTGCAGGAATGACTCCCTGAAAAATATCTCCACATTTGTCCATCAGGAAGTATAACCTCCTATTCCAAAAAAGGGACGAGATAGAGCTGCAGAACACAAGAACACACCACTGAGGCTAGGACCTAAGGATCAGGAAACCACTGTCCCTACTGCACTGCACTTTGATACTCATGAAACCAGACCCTGAGTCAGGGAAACACAGGGTGTTCCATGTTTGTGATAGCCATGCAACAGAAACAAGACCCTGCCCCATTTCCACTCTCTCCAAGTAGGAAGTAGAATAGGGATTGCCCGGGTGAGGGGGTGGGTGTGATAGCAATGCAGGGTGAATGGTATTTACACCCACATGAGAGATCCTACTGGGGTGATGAAAGGATTTGAAAACTGGATTATTCTGACATTCACACAATTAATATAAGTTAAGGCAAAATAAAACCTTTGTCCCATGTTATGACAACAGGTCCATTCAGTTGCCTCTGCCCATAGCACAATTTTTGTGTGTCTGTGTGTCTGTGTGGGTGTCTGTGTGTGCAGGTGCCTGTGGAGGCTTATTTATGGACACATTTTCAACACCTTCCTCATAACATGCTTACACAAAAGTGTGAGCTGCAGCCAGGACGATACTGGACAGGTGGAGTAATAGGAAGAACACTGTGAATGTAATCTTGGATTAGGCTGAAATCTTACTACTATGGATTGAAAGTGAAGAGAGTGTTGACCCACATTGGTGTTTTAGTTTGGGGCTATTTCCCACAGAGATTTTCTTAGCCCTGGGAAAAGATCTTAAAGAGAAGTTCGCTTGTCAGGTAAGCTTAAGAAGCTAACAATAAGAGGTAATGCTTGTTTAGCGCAACATGCCAGTCAGCCTGCTAAGCACCATACATGAATTCATTACCTTCTTTGGAATATAAAGGGACAGAAAGAAGCCGCTTTGCTGCTTCGCTGCCTTGCTCCCTTCTGCATCCCTTGCCTGGCCTGTGATACCCCTCTCTCATGCCCCTGCGCCATGCCACCCTGCCTTGGAACCAGGCAACTATGGATCAAACCTCTGCAAACTGTGAGCCAAAACAAACCTTTCTTCCTTTAACTTTGGGTGTTGGGTATTGGGTCTCAGCAATGAGAAAAGTAACTAAAACAGCCTTTGAGTTATTAAGACTATAAAATAATAATGATTTTCTTAAAATTTGCCACGTTTCTTGCAAGCTTCACCTATTAGATCACAATTCATTTCAAAACATAATGTAAATGTATCTCTTTCAGAATGTCAGAACTTTTTGTTTTAATCCAATGGGTTTGGTTTCATCTTTCTATTTAACGTATATCTGCAGTACGTACTTGTTATGTTCATTTTGGGAAACTGGTACATGCACGTAATAAAGCTGGATCAGTTTTGTTCCCTTTACCTTTCCCTTCCTTACCTCCCTCCTCCCTCTCACCCGGTTCTTTATATCTAAAACATCTTATTTCTTACCATCTCCCTTTATTAATTAATTGATTAATTATATTTTAGGGTACTCTAAAACATCTTACTTCTTACCATCTCCCTTTATTAATTAATTGATTAATTATATTTTAAGGTTCTCATATAAGAAAAAGCAAGTGACATTTAACTTTCTGTCTCTTTTAGTTTACTTGATATTATGGTTTTAAGTTCCATCTATTTTCCTGCAAATGACATCATTCCATTCTTTCTTTCTTATGACTGAATAACATATAATATGTATCTTCTTTTCTTCATACATTTGTTTGTTGATGGGGCTCTAAGATGCTTCCAGACTTAGCTATTTTGAATTTCATTGCTACAAACATGGACATACATGTTATCACTATTGTGTGATGTCTCTAATTCTTTTGGAAGTACATCTAGGAAAGATATAGCTGGCTTCACTTTTTTTTTAATAAATACAGTATGAGGAGGGGACCTGCTGGGATGATGACGATGATGATGGTGGTGGTTAGTGACCATGATAGTGGTGGTGGTAAAGTTCCAAACATTCATATGGGGCAAACTAGGAAAAAAAGAGGAATTTTTGAAATACGACATTCATCTGTTGTAAACTATATTCACACTTGACGCATACCTTTGAGTGTTCCAAGGATCAATGTGGTCCCTAGGCCTCTCTTAACTTGGCCATTAGCTGAAGTATGCCAATAAAAATGCACAAGGGGCCATGCCTAGTGATAAATGTGAACTTTTATTTGACCTGTGTCCCTGTTCATTTTCTCCTGGCTGTTATGTCCCTCAGAGAGAGGGGAATGGGACTGATAAGGTATGTTTTCCAACTCCAGATTTTGTTGCCAGCATTGCATGGGTCGGTATGATCACAGTTTCCCAGGATTTTCTCAGAGTGGATAAAAGTCTTAGGAAGTCCAGACTGAAGTACAGAACTATGCTTGCATCACAGCAACAGCTATGTCTGAAAAGAAACCATATTGAACTCAATGTAAACAAAAGATCAGTATTGAATAAAGGATGGTATGTCTGAGTCCATGGGATAGTATGTGGCCATTAAAAGTCAAGCTCTGAGCATTATTTAATGATATAGTAAAATGTTTATAACACAATTTTATACAATAAAAGAAAGCTATAAAGTTATATACAGCATGTCTTAACTGTATAAAATAATTGCTATATCTAATATGCATACAAAAGAGCATTTCATCAAAATGTTAAGGGAGATTTAATGTAATAGAATTACTATGACTAATACTTCCTTACCCTTTTTTCATGTTAGTAGTTGCCTGTGATTTCCTGTTTTTTCAAATAATGAAATTCTTCTATTTTATAACAGCCATTACATTTTAATCAAAGACAAAACAGACACTAACGCTGAATGTCTGATATAAACCCAGCTTAACTTCTAAACTGCTAAATTAATGGATCTGTTTTATATGTATTTGTTCCTGAAACCTGTGGAGCAAGACAGTTCCAGGTTCGATTTCTAGTTCCACAACTCATTACTGTATCTAGGTAACCCTGGCAAAGGTTTAATTTCTTTTGTCTCAGATTCTCACTATATAAATTGGCATTTAATAGAAGCTTCCTTGTAGGGACAATATGAGGGTCGTGGGAAGTGTTGAATAGCACGCACAGCAGTGTCACACATAGTAAGTCCCTGAAAAGTGTTGGCTGTTGCATTACTTCTCTACCACAGTTCTACAAAGATTTCATAATTGGGACAGGGCAAAGCAGTCTTTCAGAATCTGACAGATGCACATAACTTCCCGACAAAATGCTCCTGCATTTTTAAGCCAGAAGCAAATTTGCAACTTGAATATTCGGTGTAATGTGGTCCACTTCATTACAAGAGAAAAGTAACTGGCATCATCCAGTAGGACAGCCAAAGTCATCGTCTATGCAGAACTGGTAGAAATATTCTTTGTGAGTCAGAAAAAAGTCTAGATATTGTTTTGGCTTAAAATAAATACACTGCTAAAAATTCACTGTCGACCAAAAATTAGGGAACTTTGAATGCAATAAGTTAATTTAATATGGAAAGGAACATAGCAAGATGCTTACAACAGCATAGTTGCTTATAGTAAAAGTTGAGAATGAACTAAATATAGACCAGCAGCTATGTAAGTGAGGGCGCACTTGCCTGCCTACCGTGCCTTGTCCATTGGGGACCAGAGAGTAGGGTACAGGGAGGCTCAGACTGGTCATCTTACCTCCTAGGACAGCTAGAACAAGTCTTGGATGGCAGGAGCATACCCTTGGTTTACCCCACAGTGACATAAATATACACTGTTCATGTAAATGTGTGCATGTGGCATCACGTAAAATGGTACAAGCACAAGCAGGTAGAGAGAGTAGAAATCAGAGCTGGACACCTTGTTACAGGCTCTCAAAGACCTCCAGATCAACAGGCACCTGGTACAGCAGTTTGAAAAACAAGATGGTTTTGGGGGCCAGGAAAGAAGGACACACAGCTGATAACCTGTAGTAAATATAATTGGGTTATGCCTGACTGAGCTGAGGGCCCCCTGTGTAATTTATCAATATTTTGCTTAGGTTTTTCATTCAGGATTCAAAGTCACAGCAAAGAGAACCTAACTTTCTGGATATTTTTTAAAACATTCATTGAGTCCAGACAAAGACAATATGGGGGGGGGAATGTAGACTAGTATTCAATATAAACAAAGAAGTCAAAATCCTCAACCAAATACTAGCAAACCAAATCCAACAATGTGTAGAAGAATTATATGCCATAACCAAATGAGATTTATCCCAGATATACAAGGCTTGTTCCACATTTGAAAATCATTTAACATAATCTATCGTATCAACAGGCTAAAAATGGTACATTTGTTACAACTGATGAACCTCCATCCATACAGCATTGTCTTTCATAAAAATAAAATTATATCAACAAACACAGAAAAAGTATTTGACAATATTCAATACCACTTCATGATTAAAAACTCTCAGAAAACTAGGAAATGAGCAGAACTTCCTCATGACAGTGAAAAATATTTACAAAACCTCTAAACCAATATGCTTAAGGTTGAGAGACCAGATACTTTCTTGCTAAATGCAGGAACAGAGCCAGTCATCCCCTCTCATCAGACTTGCAACAAGTCCTGGAAGTCCTACCTAGTGCAACAGAACAAGAAAAAGAAATAAAAAGTGTACAGATGAGTAAGAGAGAAATTTTGCAGATGGCAGGATCATCTGTGTGTAAAATCCAAAAGATTGACCAAAAAACACAAAAACAAACCCTGCATACAATAAGAGATTCTAGCGAAGTGTATCCAGGCAGGATATAAGGTTGATATACAAACACCAATTGTTTTCCTATATACCAGCAACCGACAAGTGAAATTTGAAATTTAAAACTCATTGCTATTTATCACCTTTCAAAATGAAATAGATATAAATCAAACAGTATCATAATATCGGTATGGAGAGGACTGTAAAACTGATAAAATAAATCAAAGCAGAGCTAAATAAATGGAAAGTAATTTCATGTTCACAAATAAGACTCAATATCATCATGATGTCAGTTCTTCCCGGATGATCTATAGATTCAACAAAATCTCAATCAAAACCCCAGTAATTTAGCTTGTGGATATCAGCAAAATGATTCTAAAATTTGTACAGAGAAGTAAAAGACCAAGAATAGTCAACACAATTTGCATGATGAGATTAAAATTGGATGAGTGACACTACCCATTTTCAACTTACCACAAAGCAACAATAATCAAGATAGTGTGGTATTGATGAAAGAATAGACAAACAGATCAATTGTCTAGAAATGGGCCCACCTAAATAGAGTCAGGTGACTTTTTTTGATGAAGTAGTAAAGATAATACAATGGTCCAAAGACAGTCTTTTCAACAAGTGACAAACAACTAAACTGCCACAAGCAGCAATAAAACTCATCTAGACAGACTTTACCTACTTTACAAACATTTACTTAAAATGGATCATAGACCTAAACGCAAAACGCAAAATTACAAAAGTAACAGAAGAAAACATAGGAGAAAATATAAATGTCCTTGATCATGGTGATGACTTTTTAGATACAACACCAAAGGCAAAATCCCTGAAAAAAATAATTCAGAAGCTAGATCCATCAAACCGTAAAGCTTTGGTCCTGGGAAAGCCACTCTTAAGAGAATGAAAGAACAAGCCATGGACTAGGAAAAAGTATGTACAAAAGATAAGTCTGATCAAGGACTCTTCCCCAAAGCATACAAGCAATATTTAGTACCCAATAATGAAACGTAAAACCAGCCAGGCATGGTGGCACATGCCTGTAATCCCAGCACTCAGGAGGCTGAAGCAGGAGGATCATTGCAAGTTTGAGGCCACCCTGGGCTACAAAGTGAGCTCAAGGCCAGCCTGGACTGCATACAAAGACCTAGCCTCAAAAAAAGAAAGAAAGAAAGAAAGAAAGAAAGAAAGAAAGAAAGAAAGAAAGAAAGAAAGAAAGAAAGAAAGAAAGAAAGAAAGAAAGAAGAAAAGAAACAGAACCCTGATTAAATAATGAGCCAATGTTCTTTGCAGGCACCTCACCAAACAAGATATATAGATGGAAAATAAGCATATGAAGATGCTCAGCATTATATATGTCATGAAAAAGCTGCAAATTTAAACAATTTAATGACCTTATTAGAATACAAGAATCCAAAACATTGAGCAACATAGCAAATGCTGGTGAATATGAGGAGCAACAGGAACACTGTGCATTTACTGCTTTGGGAATGCAAAACAGTACAGACACTTTGGAAGACAGTTTGATGGTTTCTTACCAAGGTAACTATACCTTCACTGTGATAGTTAAATGATGGTGTCAGCTTGAGTAAGAAATGCCCAATTAAATTGACTCAACATAGCACGGGGTATGGAAGACCCACCCCAGGGAGGCTTGTGGCTAGGATGGGAATCCCAGAAGGAAAGCTCGCTGCTGTTTCTTCAGAGGAGCTCCAGTCTTCCCCCTCATACCGGACATCACCTGTGGCTTCCAGCACAGACCCTTCTCCCTTGTGGCATTGACACTGTAGCCTTTCGTTTCAGACCCTTCATCCTCCTGATAACGAATTGCATGGGATACTAAACTGAGCTCTAGGCCTTCATCTCGATCCTGTGTATCTCCAATTTGCAGGCAGAACTTTTGCATTCTTTTACATCCAACCCTGTGGGCAGCCATTGTAAGCCAATCTTGTAAATTCATACATTCAAATACATATATCTATTCATATATATTTACATATATTCGTATCTATTTATTCGTATATATTCATATATATTTATATATGAAATATACATAAATATATTTATATATAAAAAGAATATATTCAAATACACACACACACACACACACACATATATATTATATATATATAGTGCATTAAATCTGTTTCTCTACTAAGCCCTGACTCACACATTCACTATAGGATCTTACAATCACACTCCTTGGTACTTACCCAAATCACTTGAAAACTGATTTCATACAAAATACTGCAAATGGATGTGTATAGTAGATTCAATCATAGTTGCTAAAATTTAGAAACAAGCAAGATGCTTGTTACATAGTGGATCTGTAAACTGTAGTACATCTACTTGCACCCTGCCCTCTTGGAGCTCACAAACAACAGCAGTCTGTGATAGCTGTTGGTGTGGCCCACTCCCGGCTTCTCAGTGTGGACTGAACTGACTGGAGAAGCAGAATCAGGCCGGCACAGGGCCACAACCTACTGACAGCACGGTTCCTAGCTGAAGGCTGCCAGGAGAACCAGGTATTTCCCATCTATTTCCTGGGGGCATAGTGGACAACTCATGACCCCGCCACCATTGCTGTCTGAGTCTCCGCCCTCCTTGCGCCTGGTGCAGGCAGGAGATCCTCACTCAGAAGGCCTGGGAACCGCTCTCACTAGGGTTCCCACGTGGGCCCTCCCTGTGCGTGCCCAACGCTGACTGACATACGGTTGCGGGCACTCAAGAGCTGCTGACACTGTGGTGCAGGACTGGGCTTCAGTTGCGCCCTGCCCTCTGGGAGCTCACACACAGAGGCAGTCTGTGATTGCTGTTGGTGCCACCTGTGCCTGGCTATAGTGTGCAGCCTGAACTGACTGGAGACACAGAATCAGGTGATCCACAAACTGTTGACCCTGTAGTTTGTGTCTTGGTTTTACCTGTATCCTGAACTGCCTGGGGTCACAGGACCACTGATCTGGGATTCTGCCACCAGTGCAATCAGATTCTGGGTCATACACATGCCCTGAACTATGCGGGATTGCTGGATCAAACCATCTGCCATCACCTGACATCACAGTTGGCATCTGAGACCTGGGAGAACTAGGTACACTTCACCATTTACTGGAAGACTCCAGCCTAAGCAGCACATCTCAGCGGACACTGAGGGGCAGGCTGGCCCACTAGGAAACTTAGGGTCACTAGCAACCTTTGCTGAAATGCCAGAGAAGAGGGAGACTGAGTGGTCTGCCTCTGTCATCAAACATGACAAGGTGAAGGGCTAAAACACAATCTCAGAACCCCACCCCTCGTTCAGAACAAGTCCAGGAGACATCAACATAGGAGAACTTGGTAAACACATACCTGAAATTGTTGAATTGATTGCAGTGGAAGTAAAGAAACAACTCCATCAGCCCACAGAAGACATCAGATCAGACATAATCTCTCAGGCAAAAAATGGAATGACAATAATAAGGAAAGAAATGCTCCACATATCTAGAGAAGAAACAGATAAAAAAATAGATGAACATAGGCAATGGATGGGAATGTTACATGAGCAATATAGGAATGAATTAGAATGCATGAAACAGACTGAAAGAGATGTCCAGGAAATCAAAACTTCCACTGAAAGCTTGTAAAACCGCTTAAATGAAGCCGAAGATAGAATATCAGATCTTGAAGAGAGCATGGTAGCCAGCAATTGTGAAAAGAAGAATCTCTTAAAATCAACAAGGATCCAGGAAAAATCAATCCAACAGCTGCAAGACAAGGCAAAGAGAAATAATGTCAGAGTAATAGGCATCAATGAAACAGCAGGAGGTGACACAAATGACACAAAAAGAATATTTGCAGAAATAATAGCAAAAAATTTCCCAAGCATGGAAACAGAACCTGAGATACAGGTAAATGAGGAATATAGAACTCCTAATAGTCATAACCATAATAAAAATACACGCAGACATATAATAATCAAGATCCCGGATTTCCAGCAAAAGAACAGAATATTAAAAGCTGCTAGAGAAAAGAAACAGGTCAACTATAACGGAAAGCCCATCAAAATCACAGCAGACTTAACACAAACTATCCAATCGAGAAGAGCTTGGAGCAAAGTATTACAGGTCCTAAGACAAAACAGCTTTCAACCAAGATTGATGTATCCTGCCAAACTGTGCTTTAAGTTTAATGGAGAAATAAAATATTTCCATGACAAAGAACAACTGAAAAACTTCATGAGTGCCAAACTATCCTTACAAAATGTACTAAAAGACATTCTAGACAGAGAAGAAAATGAACACAATTTCAAGAACAACAATAGAAAGGAACCCTCAAGAAGAGCAAGCAAATAAACAGGTAGAAAAAGTAAGAAATCAACAGCAAGTAAATAACATGACAATGATAAGCCAACACATATCAGTTATAGTCATAAATGTAAATAGCCTCAATTCACCAGTCAAAAGAAACAGACTGGCAGAGTGGATTAAGAAACAAAATTCAATAACATGCTGTGTACAGGAAACACATTTTATTCGAAAGGAAATCGATAGACTGAAAGTCAAAGGATGGAAGACAATACTCCATGCAACAGGAACCCAAAAAGAAGCAGCAGTAGCTATTATGTTTGCAGACAATGTGAACTTCAAACCAAGAACAATTGAAAGAGATGAAGAAGGTCACTACATACTTGTTAGAGGAAAACTGCAGGAGGATGAGCTAACAATCCTAAACATGTATGCACCAAATATCAGAGCACCAGACTACATAAGTCAAATTTTAACAGACACGAAAATCTACATAATTAATAAGACTATTCTAATAGGGGACCTCAATACCCCTTTGACACAAACGGATAGATCAACTGGACAAAATAAATCAGCAAAAAAAAAAAAAAAAACAGACCTGAACCAAAGCTGTGAACAAGTGGACTTAGTAGATGTATACAGAGTGTTTCACCTCACAACATCAGAATACACATTTTTCTCAGCTGCACATGAGACTTTCTCTGCAATAGACCACATTCTAGCCCATAGAGCATATCTACCTAAATGCAAAAAAATTGAAATTATCCCATGCATATTATCTGACCACAGTGCAATGAAATTGGAAATTAATGACAAAAGGCACTCAATAAACTCCACAGATGCTTGGAAATTAAACAGCAACCTCCTGAACAACCAATGGGTGACAGAAGAAATTAAAAAAGAAATTTTAAAATACCTACAAACAAATGAAAATGTAGATACAACTTACTGGAATCCGTGGGATGCCATGAAAGCAGTCCTCAGAGGGAAACTTATAGTAGTGAACTCACACATAAGGAAAACAGAAAGAGAACAAATAAATAGCCTAATGCTACATCTCAAACTTTTAGAAAAAGAAGAACAAGTCAAGCCCAAAGCCCAAAGAAGGGAGGAGATTATAAAGATCAGGGCAGAAATTAATGCAACTGAAATGAAGAAAATCCTATAAAAAATGAATCAAAGAGTTGGTTCTTCAAAAGAATAAATAAAATTGATAAACCCCTAGTCAACCTTATCAAAAAAAGAAAACTCAAATTCATGCAATAAGGAATGAAAAGGATGAAATTACTACAGATTCTACAGAAATTCAGAAGATCATTAATGCCCACTTTGAAAATCTTTTTTTTTTTTTTTTTATTTTAGAAACATAAAAGTACAAAAACATATTGACAAACAGACACCCATTATCATAGAAAATAGTACAATCACAACTAATCTATAGACAAGGTGATATGGTCTCAACAGTAGTTGTTGCTTTATCCATTGATATCTTCGAATTGTAGATGTATGGACCCATATACAGACATGTAAATTTAGT
>PVLD010025444.1:0-23707 GCA_004027595.1 Dinomys branickii
CAATCAGACAAGAGAGAGAAATAAAAGGAATAAGGATAGGAAAGGAAGAAGTCAAACTATCACTATTTGCAGATGACATGATACTATACATGGAGGACCCCAAAAACTCCACAAGAAAACTCCTGGAATTAATTGACAAATTCAGCAGTGTAGCTGGATACAAAGTCAACACCCAAAAATCAATAGCATTCCTATACACAAACAACAAACAGACTGAGAGAGAAATTGAGGAAACCATACCTTTTATAATAGCATCCAAGAAATTGAAATACTTAGGAATCAATCTGACAAAGAATGTGAAAGATTTATTCACTGAAAACTACAGTACTTTGAAAAAAGAGATTGAAGAGGATTTCAATAAATGGAAAAACATACCCTGCTCATGGTTAGGAAGAAGCAACATTGTGAAAATGGCCATACTACCAAAACTGTTGTACAGATTCAATGGAATTCCCATTAAACTACCGTTAGCATACCTCACAGATCTAGAGAAAATATGCCTTAAATTCATCTGGAACCAGAAGAGACCCAGAATAGCAAAAGCAATCCTGGGTAACAAGGACCAGTCAGGTGGAATCAAAATCCCTGACCTGAAATTATACTACAAAGCTACTGTAATAAAATCAACCTGGTACTGGCTAAATAACAGACCTGAGGATCAATGGAACAGACTGGAAGATGCAACCACAACGAAAAACACACTCAGCCACCTAGTATTTGACAAAGGGGCCAACCAAACCCACTGGAAAAAGGATGACCTGTTTAATAAATGGTGCTGGGAAAACTGGCTTGCCTTTTGCCAAAAACTGAAAATAGATCCAAGTGTATCACCATGCACCAAACTCAGGTCAAAATGGATCACAGACCTCAACATTAAAACAGAAACTCTAAATCTATTGGAAGAGAAAGTAGGTAAAAATCTTGAAGACATAGGAGTAGGCAGAGAGTTCATGAACAAAAATGAAACTGCAAGGGGAAACACTTCAAAGAATCAAGTACTGGGACCTCATCCTACTGAAAAGTTTTTGTACATCTAAAGAAATCACCACCAAAGTAAAAAGAAACCCCACAAATTAGGAAAAAATCGTAGCTGGCCGTCCCTCAGACAAAGGACTGCTATCTAGAACATACAAAGAATTAAAAATCATGTACCTGTCCAAATTCAAAGACCCAATCCAGAAATGGGCATCTGAGATGAATACACACTTCTCAGATAAAGAAATACAAATCGTAAATAAATATATGAGAAAATGTTCCACATCCTTAGTCATTCGAGAAATGCAAATAAAAACAATACTGAGATTTCATCTCACCCCAGTAAGAACGGCCAGTATGAAAAAATCATCCAATATGAAATGCTGGAGAGGCTGTGGAAAAATAGGGACTCTATTACCTGCTGGTGGGAATGCAGACTGGTGCAACCACTGTGGAGAGCAGTTTGGAGATAGCAAATTAAGTCTAGAGGTTCCATTGAAACCAGCTATTCCCCTTCTGGGTATTTTCTGAGAAGATCTGAAAGCATCATATCACTCTGATATATGTGCACCCATGTTTATAGCAGCACAATTCGTAATAGCTAAATTGTGGAAGCAACCCAAATGTCCATCCACAAAAGACTGGATTAAAAAACTGTGGCATTTTTATATAATGGAATATTATTCAGCTATAAAGAGGGACAGATTTGGGACCTTTGTAGGCAAATGGTCACAATTTGACACCATACTCATAAGTGAAATAAATCAGAGGTACATGTACAGGCAATGTATTGTGTCACTGGTGTAAGAACCTGAGGGTGGGAACATAAACTAAGAGACATGAAGGAAATCTGTTCAAAAGTAAAGAACAGATGGGATGAGGGAAAGGAGAAAAGAAAGAGACAAAAATGTATATATGTATGTATGTATGTATGTATATACATATGTGCAGGGTGGCTAACATAGTTCTACTATTGTCTTATGTCACTTAATGGTATGGAATAGTTGATGACTGGTTGTTTGATCAATCTTGTATGTCTATATGTGTTCTCCAGAGCATACATTTTGAAGATATCAATATGCAATGCAACAACTATTGTTGGTTTTCTGTTGCTTTGTCTATAATTAAATTCTGATTATACGGTTATTGAGCTACTTTGTGTCTCTTTGTTAATGCTTTTCGTTTTTTTTTCTTTCTTTCTTTTTCTGTTGTTGATGTAGTTCTTTTTGCTTTCACACTTTAGAAAGAATTTGTACTACTGACTTAGGTCACTTTATTGTAAGGAATAGTTGATGATTAATTGTCTGATCAATTTTGCATGTCTATATCTGTTTTTCTGAATATACACTTAGAAGTTACCAATATGTAATGCAACAACCATTGTTGATTCCCTGTCACCTTATCTGTAACTCACATTCGATTGTACTATTCTTATGCTACTTTGTGTCTGTTTGTTGATATCTTTTTGTTTTTATACTTTTAAAATAAAAAAAAACTGAAATAAAGACTTTTAGAGGTAAACAAAAGTTGAGCAATGTTTTCATCACTAGACTAGATTGCAAGCAGCGATACAGCAAATCCTTCATGTGGAAATGATTATATCCTAACTAGAACATAAAAAACGAGAGTACAAGTTCTTTAATAGAGGTTAATATTGATATACAGAACAATATGTAGTGCTCTTAGATTGATGCATGAATTACTTTAAGAATAATATAGAAATTAAAAGACAAAAATATTTAAAAATTTATAACAATATGCAAAAAATTACTCGCTAGAAATGATGTATGACATCAGTAACCTAAAGGATGTGGAAGGAAGAACTAAAAATGTGGAGCTTTTCATGCAATTGAAAGTAGGTTTTCATCAATTTATTGATTATAAAAATGTAGTTATAAGCATAGCTGTCAATGATTAGAACCATAAGCTATTAGGTAAGCATTGCATAAGCACCAAGAAAATATCTATACAAGACACACAAAAGAAGATGAGAAAGAAATCAAAGGAAGATCAAGACTAAGGAGGATTTATCTTAGGGATGCAAATATATGTTAATATTCTAAAATCAATGTGATATATCATATGAACAGCCTGAAAGATAAATATCACTGTTACTTTAGTAGAGAAAGCACATTTGAGAAGATTCAAAAGCCCTACACTGTCCTAACTTGTGGAAGCAAATCTTTTTGTGTATTTGTCTGTTTTGGTACCAGGAATTGAACGCTAGACCTTGCATTTGCCATGCAGGCGCTGTGCCTGCTGAGCTGTATCCCCAGTTGAACATTCTTCCATGCTAACATCACTCAAAAAACTAGGAATAGAAAGAAACTACCTTAACATGATAAAGGCCTCTATAAAATATCACACCTACCATCTTATTCAACAGTGAAAAATAGAAAACTTTTTCTCTAAGAATAGAAACCAGGCAAGTGTGCCCACTGTCAACACAGCAGGGGAAATCCTAACCAACACGGTTATGCAAGGAAAAGAAATGCAAAGTAGCTAAGTTAGAAAAGAAGTAAAGACATCTCTGTTCACAGATGACATTACTATATATACATAGCCCTAAACATTTCATAGAAACTCTTAGAAATAATGAAGAAATTTAGTAGAGTTTGGATACAAATATCAATGTTCAAAAGTCAGTTGGGTTTGCATATATTAACAATGAAGACATCAAAACTAAAATTTAAAAATTTGTCTCACAATTGCATCGAAGAGAATAAACTAGGAATGAATGTAGCCAAGAAGTGACAGACTTGTATACTGAAGAATAAAACATGGATGAAAAAAGATTTGAAACGTACAAATAGATTTAAAGACACCTCATGTTCATAGGTCAGAATAATAAATATTGTTAAAAAGTGTCTCTCTATGCCAAGTGATCTACATATTCAATATAAATTGCTGTCAAATTTTCAAGGGTAGTTTTTAAAGAAATAGAAAAAAAATCTTAAAATTCATATGGAACTACAAAGGCTCCTAATAGACAATACAATGCCAAGAAAGTACACACCTAGAGACCTTACAGTTCCTAATTTCAAAATATATAATGTTCCAATAATCAAAATAGTATGATGTTGACATAATGACTCCATATAAAGAGTGGAACAAGAGTCAAAATTTTTTTTCCTTTGGTAGTTGGAATTGAACTCAGGACCTTGTGCTTGCCAGGCAGGTGCTTATGCCACTGAGCTATGTGGCTGACCCTCATAGAGTCAAAATTAGAACTGTTCACACAGTCAGCTCATCTATGATATGATAGCCAATCAAATGGTGTCAGGAAAATTGACTATATATGCAAAAGGATAAAATTGAACCCTTAATTTACTCTAACACAGAAGATACTTCAAAATGAATTAAGTCTTAAACATAAGATCCAAGACTAACACTCCTAGAAGAAGAAATAGAGGCAAAGTTTTGTGACATCAGCCTTGGAAATTATTTCTTGGATACAATATCCAGAATATGAACAGTGATGGAATAATTCAGGAAATGTTTAAACTAAGAGAATATTACAGTAACTGACACATTGCCATAAGTCCATTCGAAATAATTCCCCTTCCATTGTCATTATTTTTGACAATATGCTTTTACTATAATAAGTTTTAAAATTTAAACACACACTATATTTTTGATCACCCTTTGTACAGCAAAAAATAAGTAAATAAAGCAAAGTAGACAAGTGAAACTATAGCAAACTAAAAGCTTCTGTAGAATGAGAAAAAACTGGTCAATAGAATTAAGGACATGCTACAAAAAGGAAGAAAATATTTCCAAATGACTTATCTCCTATGAGGTTAATCTATAAATATAGAAGGATCACCTACAACTCAATAGCAAAAAGTCAATGTATTCAATTAAAAATTTATGGAGGTTATGAATAGAGATATCTCCAAAGAACACATGTGAATAGTCAACAGGTATATAAAAACACGTTCAGCATCACTAATCACCAAGGAAATGTGAATCAAAGCCACCACAAAGTACAATCTCACACCTGCGTAGGATAGTCATTATAATAAAATTAAAAATGAGAAGCGTTGAAGACACAGAGAGAATGAAACACTTGTATATTACTGGTGGCTTGTAAAAGGTTGCAACCTTAATGAAAACCATATGTAGGACCCTAAAAAATTAAAATATAACTCCCATCTGACCTAGTAATTCCATTTCTTAGTATTTACAAGAACCGAGATCAAGATCTTGCAGAGATATTTGCACTCTGAATTCATTGCAGCATTGTTCACAATGGCTGAGCTATGGAACCTGACTAAATATCCGTTGTTGGGTAAAATGTACTGTTTACAAAGAAAGGGCCATCATTCTACCATTGAAAGAAATAAATCCTGTCACATACTACAAAATGGGGTGAACCTAGAGAAAAATTGTGCTGAGTGTAATAAGCCAGCCATAGAATGACAAATAATTTATGGTTCCTTTTATATGAGGTAGCCAAAGTAGTGCAAGTCATCAAAGCAGAATGTAGATTTTAAGTCATAAAGATTCTTTTCAGTGATTTAACACCATTATAAAAGGGCTTGAAGGAGGCAGTTTTGCCCTTTCTGTACCCTTCTGCCCCTGCCACGTGAGTGCTGAGCTTCCCTGGGATGGATGTTTCTAGGAGGGTGTAAAACTGAGTCTCATCTTGGAAGCAGAGATCATCCCCCCCCCAGATTGCAGATCTGCCACTGATGTGATTTTACACATCACATCCTCCAAAACTGTAGTAGAATAAATTTATGTCCTTTATAAATTACCCAATCTTGGATATTTTGTTGCAGCCTCACAAAACAGACTGAAACTCCTATTTTGGCGGGGGGGTGTCTAAGTGTCCTTGTGTCTAGAGGCTCTGGAAAATACCGATTGTCTATCATGCTCTCATCTTGAGAAGGGCCTATGTCTTTATATCTGACAAAAGTTATTTACTTCTTCAAGACCTTGCATTGACCACCTCTCTCCTTCAGTACCCACCATGTCTTTGATATGTGAATTACACATCTATTCCCTTAATATCCCTATTTCTGCTAAAGTTAAGATTGAAGCCACTATGGAAATATTGTTTTCTTTTTTATAATTTGTTCTGTGCTTACCTATAATACCTAACCCAGTATCTGGCATATAGAAAGCTTCTCATAAAGAATGGTTAATGCATTCTAAATTTATGAATTTCCATGTTAATTTTATCTATTTTTCTTTCATTGTCTTCTATCCTAGTTGCCTTAGATTCTATGATCTTTCAACTTTTTCATGTGTATTTCCTCTACCTCAATAATAAAATATACCTTTATTAAATTTCTCCTTTGATATTACAAAACCTTTCACTACCACTATTTCCAGTTTTTTCTAATCATAAATCCTACCTGAAGAATCAGGATTAATTTTACCAGGAATATAGGTCAAAATTCTAATCTTATAATTACCCAGTTCACATAAAGATTTGGGAAAATGTACGCAAATATTTAATTGAAGTTGAGTGACAAAATCAAAGTAGGTCTCATGTTTGTTGTTTATTAGCTTCTCCTATATCTCATTGCAATTATTTTATCTGTTTGCATAACAAAACTAATAAAAGAGCCCTGATTCATTAATTTTTCTTTAGAGTCATTTGTATATTGGTCATTAGTGGAGTACATGGCTAGAGAAAATATGTCATAATTAAGTGTTGGAAGCACCACATTTTTAGTGGATAATCAACTAAAACCCAATGTACAATGATTCATTAATACATTCCTTTTATCTCCCTTGATGATCAGTTTTTGAAAGTTTGTGTGAAAGCACCTTTTCTTTTTCATTAAATATAACTAAGCATAGCTCATATGCTAACATCCGAGGAACTGTTTTATGTATTAAGAATATAGTCATGTTCCCTGACTTCATGTACTTTTATTTAGTGGGGAAAAATAATAAACGAACAGGTTTTTATGGAAGGTAATTTCAGAGAGCAAGAAAGAAGATAAACAGACTAAGTGATAAAGCACCCTAGAGGAGAGGGGTGGGGGTTACACTGGGTGATTTAGAGGATTTTCTGAGATGTGAAATTGAAGTAAATAAAGACAAGATTTTAAAACAGAAGTGGTCACATAAATTCTGGAGCATGGGTTCTAAGGGAATTTTAGGATCACATTCGATAAATAACTTCCTTAATCAGTAAAAATTAAGATGATGTTTAAGTTAATGGAGAAGCTGGGTCGAAGGGCTTAGGGACTCATCATGGGAAAAGAGTGGAGAAGAGGTTGGTGGTGAGAGTAGAGGGGGAGAGGGAGACAGACACAGAGGCAGGCAGAAGGAGGAGGAGGAGGAGGAGGAGGAGGAAGAGGAGGAGGAGGAAGAGGGGGAGGAGGAGGAGAAGGAGGACTTCTAGGCCACGGTAAAAATGTTTCATACTGAGTTGATGACATTCCTTTTAGAGGCATTTAGGCAGAAGAGTGACGTAACCATATTTATGTTTTAAAACCTTACTGCCTGCTTTTCAGATAGTAGATTATGGAAAGATAAGAGATGCGGCATTGGAAGAGGTTTGGAGACATGAACAAACACAGAGGAAAAATAACACAGTGGCCCATTCACACAGCTCAGGGAAAAGCTGGTGCAGCTGAGTGAATTAAGCTTTGGCATTATTGCACTTAAATCTCTCAAACCTGTCAGTTATTCAATTCTGTTGGTCTGGAGCCAATAGTCACAGTTTTCTGCTTCATTAATTGAGGTGTTTGGGTTCCTGAACAAAACAAGGTTAAAAGATTTTTTAAACATCCAAAGACAATGCCTTATAAAATCAACTCAGAGAACTTTATGCTTCTAGCCTTTTCTTCTGGCAAGGATTTATTTATGTAATAGTAAAAATCTTGAGTTGAAAATATATTATCAGTTCAGTGATTTCTTAAGTGATATCAAACAATTGGATAGTTAATGAAATCTGAAAAATTAACATAAAATAAATGACTTAAAATTTTTTGAGAAGTTTTGATATCATGGAGAGAGCATATAATGATTTCATTTTAAGTGTATTAAGTACAGTCAAAATATATCAAATTGTCAAGCTTCTACCACTCCACAGTATTGATTTCATGAATCTTATTTTATAAACTTCTAAATCTTATTTATAGGCCATAAAATATTTTTTAAAAGAACAAAGGTAAACACAGTCCTAAGGCTTAGTTTTCTCTCTGTTGGAAAAAAAATCATTTTGTGATATTTTACATTCTTTTTTCTCTGGCTGACCTTGACTTGTCATTCCTGAGAATTAATGGAACTTGGTCAGGTGACCTTTTCTCAACACACATTTCACATTTCTCAACTTTGGGTTTCTTGACAAACACAGAAGTTGTGTGATTTATTTGAAAGAGAAAAAATGATCTCACACATGGCATACATAACTACATGTTGAAAAAAAAAAAGCCCAGAAAATAATAAAATATATATATTACTTGATGGCGATTAATGACAGTGAAAAATTACTGAAGGGATTTTTGACCCTGGTGGAACCCAAGCTTGGATTCATAGGACTATTTGCCATGATCTAAAGCTGCCCAAATCTCTCCTAACCCCATCCCACTTACCCACTTATAATAATGGAGACAGGCAGGGGCTTTACAGAGCCAGTTTAGTTTCCTTAATTTTCTAGTTAGAAGCCCAGGTTCAGTGAGGCAGGAAGAGCAGACTGACCCTGGAACCCAGGGGCAGCAGACTGAGCTACTCTGGGAAACAAGTACTGAGAAGAGAATCAGCACGCTGGATTAGGGTACTCCTCAAATTAGCACAGCTGGATGGGTGAAGGACACAGGGGCAGAAAAGAAACGCAGCTGCAAGACAGTCACTGCGAAGGTTTTGGCCTCAGAACGCTGAGACTGGGGTGGTCCTAGAGTGTCTGGCCAGAGAATTTTACACAGCTGCATCCACCACTCATTGGATTCAGGCCATTCTGAAGAGAAGGGTATGAGACACATGGAATAGCTTTGTTCAGACAAATGCTTTCCGAAGGGGAGCGTTTCTTTTGGGCGGAGATTGAGGGCGACGTCTGAAGTGCTTCGTGAGTCCGTTTGATGGTGTCTCAGCTCCCGACATTGGACACCAGGTAAGAGAGAAAAATTAGTCTCTTTTCCTGATTTCCCCAATTAGGAGCTCAAAGAGATCAAGAGGGGATGAAATGCCTACACAAATTTGGCTTAGGGACAGTGGATGAGCTCAGAAAAGGATGAATCCCCAAGTGACATGTGATGTGTTTGTCTCAGACCTCAGGCACGAAGGCAGTGTGTTGAGTGAAAAGAGAGAAATAAAGAAACCATCCAGTGAAACTCTAGTGCCATCGCAGAGATGTTCTAAAAAAGGGAAAGTGGAGTAAATCAGCTGTACCTCATGTCTGTAAGTGTCCATTGCACAATTGTGTGAGCATTAAAATATATTTTATATTTTTGATCTGTGTATATAAGCATTATATAAGCATGTATTGCATGATCTCATGTGGCATAAAATACGTACTTTTCCTGATAGATCTGCTATACCAATATAACTTGTCTTTCATTTGGCAGGTAAGAAGCAGAGAGTTGAAGAAAGAAGTAACTTCCAAAGTTTTATCAGCATTAATAGCATCAAGAATTATGATGTGACTTACACTGTTTATCATCAGTGAACAAAGAATTACCCTCAGGGTAAATTAATGATTGAAACCTAAAAGTAGAAGATGTAATAGCTCATGGATGCTCATGGTCCCTTGAGGGAAACCTCTGCTATCGGCTGGGACTGTAGGAGAGGATTGGGAGCCAGCTTGCTCAAGATTCTAATGTAGGTTATGATTGACATGTGTAAGAGCTAAGACTTCATTAACAGTTCCTGTGAGTCCACAGAACCCGCAGTTACTGCAATCTGAGGGAACAAATGTTACATTTGATAACTGGTGATATGGAGCAGCAGACAAAAGGTGATTTGTTGCAAACTAAGACAGTTTGTAAAAAATCCCTGTATTGACACCTGTATTTCAAAGGGGTATGACTGCTAACTGAAAGAACACCCTAACAATCAAAGATAGAAGTGCTATTCGAATCACAGAATAAGTCATAGGGGATTATAAACCAAATTCCAAACCAAATATCTGAGTCCATACTACCACAAGTAAGGTATTCATTATATAAATGCATGGAGAATATTGACCACTTTTCCTTGAGAATTATTTCAATTAACTTATGGTGATACCATGTTCTTAGGGAAATTCCTCCCATCCCAAGTATGACCTGCAATAATGATTTCTCCCAGAGAGTACAGAATCAAAATGTGGACAGAGAGTTAACTTTGTGGGGGAACAACACCAAGCATTAGCTTATCTAGTGATCAAGCCCAACATCGAGAACAATACATCATGCCGATTCCTTTGATATCATATACAAACAATGGCACTTTTCCTTTAAAATCTTCCTAGCAAAATTCTAGTCTAACCATAAATCTGAATGTAGGAACATGTTGCAAAATGCCTTAAATCCAAATGGAGGAACATGCTGCAAAATACCTGTGATTAGTCTTCAAAATTGTGGAAGATGTTAGGAGAAATTGTCTCTTCTAGGAAAAGTCAAACAGACATGAGAACTAAGTACAATAAGATATTCTGAATGAGGTACTGGAGCAGAAGAAGAATGCGCTAAGGAAAAACTAAGGAAATGTGAATAAAATATTACCTTAATAACAATGTAGCAATCCTATTTTCTTAATTGTGATGTGAGGTGTATGGGAACTCTGTATTATCTTTAAAACTTCTGTAAATCTAAAACTATTCTGAAATATAAAGGGTATTACTTTTGGCAATTTATCCATGAAAATGTCTGTGGTATAAAAGGAAAAAAGGTAAGATATAAGATTTATGTATCTAGTATTCAGCTTTCTAAAAATAAAGCATGTACATATTAGAAAATATTCCTACAAGAACACAACAAAAATTTGATAGCAGCTGTGTTTATGACTATGGTGATCATTCCTCTACATTTATCTGTTTGCCAATTTTAGTTAATGCTGTGTATTGATTTTATAATAAAAACAAAAGAAAAGGAAGAAGATGTTTATGGATCACAGAACTAAGACCTACATTTGTTCCAGATGTGGAGAAGTACAGAGAAGACACCTGTAGGTGTCCCTTTGATAAAATATTTTTAAAGGAACACACAACACTAGCAGTCATCAAAATAAAATGAAAGGAAGAATACAATCAAAGCAAAGTACTATTTGCAGTAAAGGCCTATTTTTAATAGCTACAGCACAGTTTTTCTTTGTTTGTAATAGAGCATTCTGATTTACATAGGAATTCTATATGTGACTACATTTTGCAGTGTAAATCCATGGTATAAGCAAACTCATCCCGGGAACTATATTTAATGGTAATTGATACAAATTTCTGAAATAAAAATACTTCTGATTTTTACATGGTATTTATATTAATTTTAAGCAAATATTATGATTTATTTTACAATGCATGCTCATATTCCTTATCTTTTAATTCAATATCTGCATAGAAGTAAACCATAATACTTACTTACAACTGTATATAAATACAATATAAAAATATGAAGTATTTTTATTTCAGAAACGTAGCTGTGATTGAAACTGTCTTCAAAATTAATAGACAAGATACTGACAGTTTTCTGATTGCTTCAATATCTCTGATACTAGACTGTATAAAATTATATCTCTTAGAAAGGATCCACAAAGAACACAGGAAAAGAAATCTTGGAAGCATATTGAGAAGTTGATCATAAGTTACAGAGATTCTCTTCATAAGCTACGTACAAATTTTTGTATTTTAGTTAGATGCCTACGGGAATGAGTGCCTTCACCACTGCACCCTGAGTAAAAATAAAATAAAAAAAATAAAACTTTGGCATAAGTAATCAAAAGCATCCGGGTGATTACTAGTGAACTCAATTACATTGATCTGCTGAGAAATAATTGATAATGAAAATACATGTCAGGCCATGTATTGAATCATATTTAAATGCAATGTTGAGTGGAAGCCACCAAACAATCTTTATTAGTTTTTATATCTTCTCACGAATTGAATATCCATGATCTCTCACTTCATTTTTACCCCAAGGTTTTAGAAGCTCATGTGTGTATTTAAATTAATGTGTGATTATCACCATTAAAACCACTTCAACTTAATTATTTTAAATTTGATTTTTTTTTCCTGGCCAAATTCATTTTATCACCCAGTGTATTGCCCCAATAAAGCAGTAATGAGCACTATCCTTGCTGCAATCAACAAGACGGTGTGGTGTGCTCTTTTTAATCAAAGATGTAGCAAATGAGAAAATTAGATATCAGGAAAGAAAATGAATCATTTTCATTATACAGCTAGCATCAACACTAATTAGATGGTGTATACAAATCTATATCTCAAAGCATAGAAACACACATCATAAAATTCAACAGGAACTGGCTGACCTTTTAGTATGTTTTTCAGTGCTCTGACTTTGACCTTTCCACATTACACTCCTGAACTTGCCACATGCCCCTGATTGCCAAATAAGAGCACACAATGAAAGCAGCTGCTGGGGTGCTGTAAACTGTCTCCCCAGCCAGCGATGTCAACCTCTTACTGGCGCTGAAAGCTGTGAAGGAAGCAGTTCTGTTTATTTGTAGAATGCGAAACTTCTTGTGGGAAGAGACTGATCAGTTCTTTCTCCTGATACAAATTTTAATTGAAGACAACGTCGAGAGGTGAAAGTATTGTTCAACCAGCTGCTTTTCTTGCCATTCTGTCATATTAATTGGGATTGTGCTAATATTTTCATTGCTGAATTCACCTGACAGACTCACTAAATGACATTAAAGTTGCTTAAGCATGAATGCTGTGAGGCAATCTTTTTAAATTTGAACATGTACCAAGCATGAGCCTGATACACGAGGATAATTTCACAGTTCTCTAACAATGCAATATACCATATACCAATGAGGCATAAAAATTCACCTCACACTCATATCAATAACATGGGCAATTTGTTTTGAAACAAATATTTACTCTGAAGATGCAGTAGAATATTTATTAGTGATTTTCTACTGTTTTCTTGTCTCCCTTGGGAAGGGGATGGTGTATTTGCTTCTTTTTTGCATGTTCAACTGTATAATTAACAACATGTATTGCTAGTAATAAACAGTTTCAATTGGGTTAAAAAAGCATTATTGAGGGAAAATACTTCTGTTCCATGCACGTTACCCTACTTCATCACATCAACGCACTAGACACTGTTTCTAGAAATTTAAACTGTCCCACCTCTCCTAGTGGGGTTTCAAAGTGCTTAAAGTTACTGAAGGAAAACTGGAGAACATTCCTTCTACCACCAAGGGTCTGGCGAGTAGGTGTGACATGCCTGGTTGTTTCCCTTTTGCCCATACACTCAAGAGAGAAACGTGGGAGTCATGGGAGGGTCTTCCTCTTCTTTTATTATGAGTAAATTCTTTATGAATTACTTTCAAACAGGCCTTGCTTTCCTGTGTTCTACTTCAAAGCCCTGTTGTTCCACATAAAGGCTACACTGCCACCCTTCCCTTTGCTTTCCCTAGATTCACTCTGCCATGAAGTAACCCGTCCGAAATTTACACTTGCAGCATAGCACTGTTTTGAAAATCCACAATTGTTTCCAATATAGTGCCCAGAGGTATAATGTAAGCACCATTTCTGATCACTGGAACTGGATGAGAGCTCAATAAGCATTTACTGATGAGTCCTTTCTATAGCTCCAATTACCTCCGTGCTATGACATCGACTCATTGGTTTCAGGAAATGTTCTATCTTCTGGGATAACTTTAAGAGTCCTGTCCGGGTTTCATTTTTCTCTTCTGCTTCTTTCATTTTCCTGCATGATAGAAGTTGCCTGAGATTATTTTCTTTAGGGCGCATGGAGACCCTGGAATATGATGTTCCCAAATTTTCATGCTATCTGTGCTCTTTCTAGGTGAGACATTTTAGGAATAGTTTTGACTATTTTATAATTTTCTACATTTCCTAAATTTCCACAATTTTATGAGTCATTCTAAGTGATAAAAGATACTTTATATTAATATGTAAAAAAAATGATCCCTATGACTGTGTCAACTGTTTTATAAGAGACACTGTACACTTTGACTTTGCCCCTCATGAGGATTAGCTGCCTTTACCTTTGGTGATGGCTCGAATCTGAAACTTTCCCCAAAGTCTTGTGTGTTTGGAAAGTGGTTGGATCGGGGGCCCTGTCATCTGTGGATTGCTCCACTGCTGAGTTCAGTAACTGAATGTGCTTGGAGGACAAAGGGCCTGGCTGGAGTTGAGTCACTGGGGTGGGGCCTGGGAGAGGTGCGTTCTTGTCCCCGCTCTCCCCTCTCTCTTTGCTTACTGACCCTCACAGCCTTCCACTGCACCCTCCCACCAGGCATCTCTTCCTTGCAGCCTGCTGACTTTGGACTGAGCCTACTAGATGTGGTGAGTCAAATAAACCTCTCCTCCTTCAAACTGTGGGTGTCTAGTTCTGTGTCCTGCCAATAAGAAAGCGACTGGGATAACTTTCTATTTGTCTTTTTCCGTAGGCTCCATGATTATTCTTATTCAAAGGTTTGATACAGAACAGGGAATTTTTATGTAGCAGACCTCTTGGCCTCTTTTGACATTAACAATCTAATTTGACTTCGCCAATGTTCTGCCTCATATGGAACATCTGTGAAATCGCAGAATTCTTCATTAAATGAGGGTTCTGCTTAAACACAAAGTCATTGTATAAAATCACATGATTTGTTCTGTGATCTTTATGCACATAGACACAACATTGACTTAGTAATGGTATTTATTCATTCTAATCCTACCAAAGTAAAATAGCTTCTGGAATAATAAGGAGAACATTGTCTTTGTTCTTTACAGTTTTACAACCTTCACTCTGTGTACAAGCTGTAGAAGGAGGTAATTTCAAGTGCTACTTGAACATAGTATGAGTCTTTAGCTAGGAGGAGTTTGCAGTCTTTTACAGACAAGATTTATCCGAAGAATATTTAGAGGAAATGCCATACATGCAGACGATAGAATTTTGTATTTTCAGTGCAGATTCTACGAAGCAAGAACACATATAAGAAGAGAAATCGCATAAAAGAGAGAAAAGAAGGAAACAGAGGTTTCTTCAGGAGACAAGACAAATTTATTGCTATTTAGACTTTAATTGGTTAGAGAGCAGGCAGACTAGACAAGCAGTCTGGGGCTGTTAACACAAGCATTGTATTACCGAAGTCTATTGATTCTTTTCTAGTACTCTGCTTCTTTCCACTAGTTTAATAATGAATTATCTCTGGCCATATTACAAAGACTGTACCACCAAACGGACAAAACATTTATAAATATTTTTCTCTCCACCTAGCCATATTCTCAAAATTTTTATTTATTCTCTCTCATCTTATTGATTTCAAAAGAATAAAAGTTTGCCTTTCACATTGTTTACATTTATGAGTTGCAATGCCAGTACTTGCTTATTTTTCCTCTAGAAATGCAAAACTCTGCCCATTTTGGGGCACATTTTCTGTCCCTTCATTGAGAAAGAACTCTAATATTTTCTGTTCTCCCTGATGACACTAGTGCCATTTTCCTTGTATTTGAGTATCTATACGTCTATTCAGCAAGGAAAAAGACTAAAATGCAGTACACTAATACAGGGTACTCTAAGAGTGGAAAGGCCATCGCTAATAAAATCTCAGACATGTTCGCACTGAATCTCTGAGCTGGGCTGCAGACAAGCTCATCCCGGGTGTGAAATAATTTTGGAGTGTGCAGACTCACATTTTTTTGGAAACATTGTTCTGTAACCTGTGTTGAAGTTCTATAAAATGAACCCTTTCCATCAAACCACCCAGAGAGTGAAACTGCACCCAGACTCTTTCATGCAAAGCAAGTTAATGTTAGCTAGCACCAATCATAATTCCTGTTTAACAAGTGATATATTTTCCTGCACCTTGGAGATTTTATGAATACATATGCTATTTCGTAAAACTTTAAAGCATGTCTTTAATACTGCTTGACTCTGCTTCCTCTGGACATGATCATAATTAGCCCCAAATAAATATAATTTTCTTTGTTCTCAAATAAATTGATTTTATACTCAGTCCACAGTCCTATCTCCTCTACTGAGCTTTTTATGTTGATTTCTCTATTTCTTGACAATTTATATAATTCTACATATGTAGAATAAATGATCATGAAAGATCTCATATTTGGATTTCTCCATAAATCTAAGCCTATTTTTTTTTTTTTATTACTATCTGGATTTCTTCTTATCCCTCTGCTATTAAATGTCAGCCTTGAGTAATAATTTCCCATTCGGATTTCTTTTCTTTTTTTTAATTTTAAAGAGAATAATAAGAAAAAGAACAATAGCAAAATAACAACAATGTAGACAAAAACAAAACAAAGCAAAAACAATAAAAATGAAACAGGGTTTCAGAGCAAAATGATAGAAATTAACAGTGGTTGTCACATTATTTATTTAATTGTATCCCTCAAGAATGAGGGTAGACAATGTGTACACTATTGTATAAATGGAGTTATTTCTCCAACTGTTCCTGGGTGTGATAGCTCATATCAGCCATATAGTATATATTGCTGACATTTTGCCTCTTGCTTGAATTTTAATGTTTTGTTTTGTGCAGCCATTATCCCTCATATCTAGATTCCTCCCCTCCCCCCCAAAGTCTCACCAGCTCACGGATGGGGCTTTACAGAAGTAGATCTAGGGTATGTGGTACTGAGATTAAGGGTATGTGATAACTAAATTACTCCACTGATTGGAATTAGCATAGTTCTGGGTGTGGCTGAAAGAATCTACTAAAGACAGAAGCCCAACCCTGAGTGTGGGCGGCACCACTCAAAAGGTTTACAGTGTAGGCAGAATAAAGGGCAATAGCAGGTTTGCTGCTGCCGCTGCTGTTTGGCGCTTCCTCCGTACCCTGCCATGGACGGTTTCTCCTCTGTGATATCCCTCTGCCATTCTGTCCTGCCTTGGAGCCAACTGGCTATGGACTGAAACCTCTACAAACCGTGAGCCAAAATAAATCTTTCCTACTTTAATTTTGGGTATTGGGTATTTTGTCTCAGCAGTGATAAAACTAACTAAGACATCAAGTAACAAGGAATTAGAGAATTTTAGGAGGATTTTTTTTCAGTCTGTTTCTGGTTAGCTTTCTCATGCTTGATATTTTTGTTGGAGTATGAATCAAAAGTAGAACAGTCTAGCAAAGAACATATAAGATCTTGGATACAAGCAAAGGAGCTAAATGTTCTATTGACCAAGTGTGACAGGAGTTGACTCTTCCAATCTGCTTCTTGTCTCTTAGGGTAGTTATGTTTTGGAGGGGGGAGGGGTGTGACAAGACACAAAGGTTGGCAAGAGCAGATCTGTTCTGATGGTGACACAGTCCCTATTCAGGGTGCTCAATGGTGGAGCAGACTTCAGACAAGCACAATTTATAAAGGTTAGATAATTAAACAAACTCCTTTCTCTCCTCATATCTCTTAGATGAAATTAGAGAAAATGCAATGCATGTGTCTTCTGTCTTTTCCCCTTCCACATTTTCTGGCATTTTCACACACTGCTGATCATCTTCATCATCAAAGAACCTCAGAAAACTCTCCAGGGCCCCATGTCTCTGCCCATACCTCACATTGTCTCCTGTTTTCTGTGTAGGTTGGTTTAAACTACCTTTGCTGAGAATGTTCTCCTCCTCCAGCCCTTACCAGTCAGTGTTTTTCTCTGCTCACTGATTTTTCCTCCCTGCAAAAGTTCCCATGACTTTTAGAAAAGACCAAATGTGTCTCTTAAAAATGAATTAGTATAAAAAAAAGGATACGTAGAAAGCAGACAAGGAAATAAAGCGTGTAGTTTAAAGACACAGCAGTTATCCAAGGTTACAATGCTTTGTCCTTTCCAAAAGCCTCTCGCCAGCATTTTTCCAAAGATGGTAAGGATACAATAAGCCTTAAAGGGAGCCCCATGCTTTAACCCCATACAATTCTCTTCCTCTCACAGATCTCTACCCTCAAGGAAGCAGGATTATTAAGTGAGCATCATGTCTCTAAACTTCAAACACAGGCTAATTGTTTCATTCTGCTGTAGCCCACCAAATAGGCAGACAATAGTCATACACATCCTAGATTCATGCACCCCAAATACATCTCGAAGACCACATAAAACCTCTCAATGCCAGACCATAAGACATCCGAGTCTGTGAATAACCATACCCCGCCTCTGAGAGTGTATTTCTTTCTGCCGAGCAAACCTTTCCCTCTGTCCCACAGACTCGTCCTGCAATGCTTTTCTTTGTCTTAAATCAGTGAATATATAATTTGCCTCATAAATGGGTGAGTGGTGGTTCCTATCTCCTCTTTGATGGACTTTCTCTGGCCTCATTTGGAAATAAGAGAGTGATGGTGATGGGTTAGCAGGAAGTGCTGATCAGACCTAAAGTGCCGGTTTCTCTTCTGCCACTTGTAGGAGGAAATACTCTGTGATCACATTAGTGTGCTCTGTATCATCACTGCAGGAAAGCAAGAGAAGCAAGGAAATACCCAAAGGGCCCTGCCAACTGTGCATATGGAAAAAGGAAGCTCTAGCAGGACAGAACTATCCTGACCTTCGCTGTCCCTGGTAGATAGGCTGTTGTGTAGTGACCTTTGACACTAGAGCCTACGTCAGGAGGACTGTTCGCAGAGTTTATGAGTGAAATACTGAAAGAAATCTGAAACGACCTCAGTTTGGATATTCATAGCTAGCTCCTTACATCATTGTTAAAGTAGAAAATAGTTCTTTTTTTTCCTCTAATAGTTAATGTTCTTAAGTAGATCTTTAAAACAAAATAAAATGTTTCTGAGTGGGAGCGGGTATGGACACAAGCCTAGCAAGGACATTTCTTGGCCATACTTTGCTACACAGTTGGAAAATAAATCCTTAAAAGAGCACCAGTTTGAATAAGTTCTAAACTACCTTCCTGTCTCGGATACTTATATTACTGTCTGTACCTTTTTGAAACTTTATTTTAATTCCAAGTGTAAACGGAGTGATTTTGGCTCAGGCAGTCAGGGAAGAAGGGCACAGTCTCCTCAGAGCAGAGGTGACTGCATGTCTCAGCGGCCATAGCTGTACTTTCATTGGTATAAACTGAATGTGTAGAATGTATGAATAAATAAAAAAGGATATTAAGAGAAGAGATATGACAGTATTATTTGAAAAGTAAAATCACAAACATACGATGTTAAATAGCAGTTATTTGGCAGGATATTTTAGAATTGAACACTTTGGAAGTTTTAAGATGAGCTAATCGATAGATTACTGCCTTCTGCCTCACTTTTTTCCTACAAGGGAAATGAGGATAAAGGCGCTCAACATCATTTAGCTATGTGAACCTTTGTAAAGTGTTCTTTATAAACATTTATATTATTGTTTATTCGATTTATTATTGTTTCGTTTATAAGTTGTCATCTATAAGGGAGAAGTGGTACCTGAAGACAGCACCCAATTCAAAGAACGTATGGGGAGAAGGGCGCGGTATCAAGGGGTACTGGGGAGGCAGAAGGTGAGGTTGGGATCAGAAGCTGTTGTGACCAGAAGGCAAATGGGGCTGAACACTTAGGCGGGTGCTGAAAAACACAGTCTTGTGTTATTATACTGAGAACTTTGCTCTTTACCCTAAGATGATTATCAATCCCACAAAGGGTTACAACCTAGAGGAGAAACCCAAAACATGTGTTAATTATAGAGTCACCATTAGCTTCAAGCATCTCTGGATCCAGGTAACCCTGATGACAGGTAGCTTATTATGAGAAATGGATTAGAAAAGGGAATTTTTAAACAGAGCAAAGCATTTAGAAAGCTATCAAAGTGATCTGCTGGGGGAGGGTGGTAGTTTGGAGTGTGGTGATGGGAATGGAGAGGTAGAAAAGTAGACTCTAAAGATATTTAGAATGTTGTACGAAAAATGATAGTGCATGATTAAGGATTAGATATTGGGGGAGTTATGGTAGTTAAAGAAGGATATGTCAAGCCTGGTGTGCAACTATTTGTCTTATAGAAATTGATGAATGTTGGTGCCAATCACTGACTAGTAGCCTACTGGAAGAACCAGATTTAATATAGAAGCTCAAGATACACTTAAGACCTCTAAATCACTATGTCAACCAGGCATATAAGTCCAGTGCTTGGAAGAACAGGATGGACTGAAAAGAGAAATTTGGAAAATTTCTTGGTAAGGAACGTGATTAGAACTGTAATTGGTGTGGAACTTACTAGAGTACATAATGAAAACAGAAGTCTTATGAGAGTTCTTGAGACATAATTGTAATGATAACCAGAAAAAGGAGTTTACAAAATAATCTTTAAACCGGAGGGGGGTTCATGCCTGTAATTCCAGCACTCAGAAGGCTGAGGCAAGAGGATTGTTGTGAGTTCGAGACCAGTTTGGGCTATAAAGTGAGCTCAAAGCCAGCCTGAACTGCATAGCGAGACCCTATTTCAAAAAGACAAAAAAAAAAAAATCTTTAAAAAAGCAAACAGAAACACTATGGGCAGAGAACACAAACACACAAAATATCTATGAGTTAAAAACTGGGCATAGAAGTTGATTGAAGTTGGGGTGAGCTTCAGCAGGGAGAGAAGAATGACTCCAGCCTTCCAGTTTGTATGAATGGCCAGATAATGGCTAAGACAGAAAGCGTTTGAGTTAAGGATATATGGAATTTTAAGTAAGCAAGACATTTACTCATATGCATTTCGAAGTACTACTGCTAAAACCAACCTTTGGATAAACCATTTCAATACACTAAGCATAAAGTTACTTACCAAATTTTGAGTCCAGTGAAGTGAAGCAACCACATAGACAGCTTACATACATTAGGTTTATTACTTACAGACAGGCATTCAGGCACAACAGAGGTCAGTGTTCTTATGAACTTATCCCAGGGCTCCAGATGTCTGCCCAAGGATGAATTCTGGACTGTTTATGCCCCGTTTTCACCCCTACTGAGGTGTCTTGAAAGCTTCCAGTCCCAGGTCATGTAGCCGTGCATGGGCAACATTGCTCACATGACTAAGCACTGGAGTTGAAGGAGATTTTAAGAGGGACACAGAAACAGAGCCAGGGGTGCTTTACCCGATCCCTTCCTCTCTCAGGGTATTGCATTGCCAGCACATTCCACAGTTATTCTTGAAATCTTCAAGCATGAGCAAGGAGAGGACTTGTTTTGTCCAAAGCCACCTACAGAATTCCCTATCTTCACTTTTACACTCAGCATTTCATTTACATCAATGCATTTTAAACGTCAGAGGGAATGGATATTCTCTGCATTTTAAACATGAGGAAATAGAGGCTTGGAACAACTTGTTGTGGATCACAGGGCTGCCAAGCAGTGGAGCTAGAATGTAACTGTGTACAGCCCAAGAGCGATGTCCTCTTTTGACCACTGCATTTAATTTACCTTGTAGATCTAAAGTTAGGGTAGAGCAGAATATGGAATATAAATTCAACAGTAGCCAGTATTGACTGGTGTTGAATCACGAGATGTAAAGAGGAAGAGTGCATAGAGAGAAAATAATGAGAGGGCGAAGGCAGGACAATGGTTTAAAAGGAAATTTATGCAGATGGCACAGGCAGTAACGGCAAATCTATGGCACATGTGCTGTAGCGGGCTGTTTGTATCATTGAAAGCTCTACATGGTTTGCCGTCACTGGCATAGAGTAATTTATTAACAACTGACAGAGTACAAATTATTGGAAGAGAACAAGAAGAATCAGGATAGTGACCCACTGTGAAGCTTAAGCTTAACTGGTTCTACTTGAATGTCTTAGAGCTGCCTAGCAGAGTAGAAAAACTGGCTCTGGCTGTGTCTTACTGGGCCGTGCAGGCAGGATCTTGGGGATCCATACCTGTTTCCTCACCCCCACCCCCCTGCACTCTGCTTCCTGGCCCCATGAGCTAAGCAGCTTTCCTCTTCTATGCACCTCCACTCCGACGATTCTGCCGTACAGCCAGTTGGCCATGCACTGAATCCCTTTCAAACTGGAGCCAAATTAAACATTTGTCTTTTAAATTATGCATCTCAGGTTCTGTGTCTCAGTACTGTGTTTCTGAGACAGTTCAGCTGAATAATACAATCGCAGAGGTGAAAGACATAAAGAATATTTACAAGATAGTGACCAAGTAGCAAATATAGTTAGCAAAGTCCAATGGCATGCAGGACCCGGGAATCACGACATTTGAAGTGACCTTAAAAGGTGCCGCGATGAAGTGCTGGATAGCAGTAGAATTGGAATTACTGGTGTTTGCTAAGTTAAAGTGAGGCGTGCAGATGGAAACAGCAAATGTGTTGAGGAGGCAAACAGACTGTCCTGCCCCACAGAGAGAGCACGCGGCCCAGGGAGATAATTTTGAAGGTTCAGTAGAGATTTGGATATGTTTATAGGTTGCAAAAGCACAGCAGGAGAAGGAACAGTCCTGATGAGACAAATCTCTGGAGGAAAAGTGGCCCGGAGGTTTCGCTTTCAAAGGAAGTGGAGAACGAACTGTGTGAGAATGCAGCGCATTGCATCATTCTCTTATATTTTTGTCTGAGGAGCAGCGGTAACGATGGTGACAATACAGATTTACTTAAAGTTAAAATGGACAGAGAAGTGGGTTATGATGTTGAGGTTGTCCGCTAAAAGCGAAGCTGGCTGAGGCCGCAATGGTTTGAGAGGTGAGGTACATTTCTGAAATAGCTGAGACTTCCGGGAAGATGGCGACCAGGTGAGCAGCAAGGGAGCGATCCTCCTTAATAAACACCACCAGCTTGAGACAGACTTGGCGAGCGTGAATGCCGGGACCTCGGCTGGGAAGTTCAAACTGGGGGTATTTCTCTGAGATGCCGGGGGAGATGCGGTAGGGCGGACCAGGCTGCCGTGGCGAGACGTGGGAAAGCCCCAGACGCTGGGAGCCAGGGACGATCCGGCGGGGAGGAAGTTTGGCTCGGTCCAAGCGCCGTGGGAGCGCAGCCGGCTCGGTCCCTCCCGCCTCCCGAGCCGGTGCAGCCTTCCGGCGACTCCCGACAGAGATCGGCTTTTTAGCGGCGGAGACGCCCGGCAGTCCCACGTTTCGCGCGCATCGGGCGAGCCACGCAGAAAGCCCCAAAGGATAAACTGGCACCTTGGAACCTTCCTGCCTGCAGGGACTCCAAAAACTGGTGAGATATCTGCGCTCGCGACCAGATCACCGAGTGGGGGAGGAGATCCATCCCTATACCTGCAGGGAACCCTGGGAGGGCGGGGGAGCGGTCTTACACACCTCACCCACGTCACTAGGTAGGGAGTATCTAACCAATATCTGTACAGCCTTTTAAGTGGAACTCTCAGCAGAAAGCTTAAGGGACATTCCCCCAAAGAAAAGTCATTGGAGCAACCTCTGCAGCAGACCTTTGCCTGCTGAACTGACTGGGGAATCTACTGCTCAATATTTTGAATCAGGTACCCAAAAAAGGGAAGACAGAAGAACAAATCTCAGCAGAAAGCTTAAGGGACATTCTTCCAAAGAGAAGGAATCATTGGAGCAGCCTTTGCAGCAGACCTCCGCCTGCTGAACTGCCTTTGGAATTTATAGCTCCACATTTTGAATCTGATACCCAAAAATGGGAAAACAGAGGAGCAAAACGCAGTCTCAAAACTCAACCCCACCCAGAACAAGTTTTGAAGATGAAGAAACAGGGGAACCAGGAAGCCTCATAAC
>PVLD010025445.1:0-23707 GCA_004027595.1 Dinomys branickii
TGAGGAAGAAGCAGGGGATGGAGATAGAGTGGGGATGGATTTGAATAATTTCTTCTGCAAGCCCAGCCAGAGCAATGGTGATAGTTGCTAACTTCTGGAACAGGGTCTCCATGCCGATCCCAGAGATTTCTGAGGGAAAATTTTTAAAGAGTTCTTTACCACATTATGAGATCTTTCATTGTAAATGCAGATGGTCATGCATATTTTAGGCAGAACAAGGATGGAATTACCAGTAGTTGAATGGTGTCTGCTGATTAATTCATTCTTAATGTTTATAAATCCTCATTAGCCTTATGAATAATTCCTGTTATTATTTTCATTTGACCTACAGGGAAAAAAAGCACAAGAATTTGAGACACTTGCCCCTCGTCTGAAAACAATGGTAGATCCAGGACTTAACCTACAGTCCTGTGTCAGAATTCTTGCCCTTCGTCTAACCTCAAGCTCCCTTTCCAGGGGAGTGTGCCCACTGCTTGCAGAAAGGGGATGAAGGATAAGATCTTTACTCTCAGCCAATCAGAGACAGTAATTTGCATATATGTTATCTTAACACAGAATAAAAAATTTTGGCAACGGCAATGAAGAGCAATCCTGGAGACATGGAAAACAGAGGAGTCAGGTGGTGGGCAGCAGAGTACAGACTTCACAGCCTTGTGTCTTTTTCTGTTTCTCAGAGCCCCTGTTTCATCCAGACAGCCCGGGATGCCCAGGACAGGAAGGTCCTAGTGGAAGGTGGCCCGATCCCTGTGCATCAAGACACAATGTACCCAACACTCGCTTCTTTAGTTCCTCTGACCCTGTCAGGTCTGAACTTACAATTCTGCTTTCTTTTTTTTTTTTTTTTTTTGGCAGTACTGGGGATCGAACTCAGGACCCTGCGCTTGCTAGGCAGGCGCTTATTCCACTGAGCTATATCCCCAGCCCAATTCTGCTTTCTTCTGAAGCTTCTTGAGCTTTTTATCCTTGGTACTGAACTGCTTGCGGCCTTGTATTACATAAGGTTTGTGATGAACATAAAGTAAGTGGGCCTGTGAGATGAAGCTGATGCTCAGGGCTTCTTAGAGGAAAGTTTCCTTCCCACTGCACTGTCAACTCGTCAGAGGGCACAAACTGGAAACAGGAGGTCAATCAGACTTCAGAACATTTTTGTTTTGACTACAACTAATGCAAATTTGTTGTCATGCTTAGAAAAAAACAGGGGGATTCCAACTATGAATCTATAATATATGAAATAAAAGCACATCAGATGTTTTGGGCAAGGCAAGCTCCCTGTGACCCAATGGGGCTGGGTAGCACTTCTGTCTGTAAGCGGAGCATGACCATTTTGTCATCGTCCTCATTCTTATAACTGAGCCCATGTGTCACCTGTCATTTATCAACTCACTTTTCTTTCAGAACTGGAAAGCACTATTTTCTGTAATACATCTAAAACATCTTCCACCTGATTCAGTTTGCTTATTTTCCTGGCCTCTGAAAGCATTTGAGCTGCCCTTCTATTTTTTGTTCTGTGATCCACAATTTCCTGTTTTGCAAGGTGAAGTATTTGAATGAGGTGATTCCAAGGTCCGTTCTGTGCTGTTTCTACAGCTCTTCAATCTGTACGTCAGAGGTGAGTTGTGGTGTTCACGATGCTTACTTGTTCTGTACATGAATTTGAGGGTTTGCTTTCCCCTGACTCTTTTGTCCTTGCATTATGATTTATTTAAGGCTTGGCAACAACATACCTTTTGTCGTGTGAGTTTGTGTTTCGTTTTTGATTTTGAACGAAATGTATACTTCCAATAACACAGTGTGGCTTCATTTGATAGAAAGAGCGGCTTCTGAGGCTGCGTGGAGACGAGGCCATGGGAACAGGTATTTACGGTTTTTTTTCTTCTTCCTCTCTGTCTCTATCCATTTTGCTTTTCTTTTGCTCTCTTTGAGTGGAGATATTGCCACCAACAACAGCTCCTGCCAAGATGAATTTTAGTCTCTCACAGTTTAGATTGCCCTTAGCCCAAAGGTTTAGTTTTAGAGACCACGTCCCACCAGCCAAATACTTAACTACTTAGTGAGATGATTTCTTTTGTTTTAGTGCAGGTGCTGTAAGTATATAGTCATTTGATCTTGCGAAAGTAATACGATTTTCTCTGGGTTATTTTACAAGAAGATGATCAGAAATTTAGAGAATAAGATCGTGCTGGCAGGTGACTTCTGTACGAACCTGATTCCAGATCCGCAAGGCTGTGGGAACCCTTCACATTCGAGCTGTAATATCCAGCTCTAGGTCTCTGGCCTTTTTCTCTGTCTGCAGTGGTTGCCCAGCATGTGGTAAAAGAGAGATTTTTAGGCACCTTTACACTAGATGTTACCTGCTTCAAGACGTTTCTGTGGTTGGTAATTTCTTTCTAGGATGGTAGGGAATTGCTTTCCACTGGTGTGGAAAGGGCCAGTGATAGGACCTAAATAGCTGTTGTTATTTATTCAAATTCAAATTCAAATCTGCTCAGATTTCACAGCTTCCCGGCAGCGGTGATGTGACTACTGAAACAACACACGCGCCCCCTGTTGGAACATGTAAACTTTTCAGAAAAATTCTATTACAAATAAGGTGTTTGTAAATGAATCCTGGGTCTAACACACAAAGTTGAATATTCTTTCAGGTACAGAACGTTGAAAAGACAAACATCTCAGTCCTAATTCTTGGCAAAAGAGTTGTCAACCACCTAGGAATGCTTAGAGACACGAGGGCAATATGACTTCTTCTGGGGGCGGTCATGAATGATTCTGGCCCTGGTGGGCTGCAAATGACTTAATGTGTCAGTCATTGAAGATAGGAGCTCCATGATTCCATAATGTCTAACTTCATGTGCAGCACCGGGAGTTCTTAATATTTGTTACACGGCTACATGTATGGAAGAGCATAGTGTTAATTGTATATGTGGATGAAATGAAAAAATTAAAAACCAAGGCATAATTGAAGGTGATAGAAGACTCAGGCAAGATGATAAGTAGAAAATTCCCTGCCTCATAATTCTATTTTAGTACATCTCGGGGTGTCTGGAGGAGTTCCCGTTGTGTGCCCAGACAGCTCAACATACTCATCAGGTTGAGCACTGATGAGCTTCTTGTGTGAGCACCGAAAATGGCTCTGCTGCCCACTGAGAAGCACTGAGTCACACTGTGACAGTGTGACATGAGTTGAGCTGCGCTGCCCGCAGATCAAAAGGATTAGGGCCAAGCATGGATGAGGTCTGAGGGCTGTGGAGTGAGGTGGTTAGAGTATGGAAATATGTAAAAGAAGACAAGTGTCATGCTGCGGAGTGCATGACACAAGCCTGTTCTAAGCTGTCTTGCAGGAGATCTTCAGTGGAGTGTGGTTTGCAAATGAAACCTTTTATGTGAGCAGAGTCTATGAGGGGAAAGTTAGAAGTGCCGAGCCTGGACTGTACAGGGAGACTCTCTTGCGTATTTTAACAACAGAAATAGGACCAGCTCACGCCTGGGGGAATAATAGCAGCTGACTGAGGCTTTCCTGAACAGGATGGCTAACGTACTTGTACTAGTAACTTTCATTGCTCTATTGAAAGGAACAGTTAATGTTTAAGAGTTTGATCAGTCGTACATGTCTATATTTGTTTATCTGAATATCCAAAATGAAGATATCAATATGTAATACAACAACCATTGTTAATTTCCTATCACCTCATCCAAGATTCTGTACTGCTTGTATTGTTTTTGTGTTATTTTCTAAAAGTATGTGTGTTTAGTAAGATGTTTTTTCTTTTATATGTAAAATACAAGAAAATTATTTCATGGTTTTTTTGTGTGTGTCTTTTTAAGACAGGGTCTTGCTATACAATTTCAGGCTGGTCGTGAGCTCACTTTAAGTGTAGGCTGATCTTGAACTCTCAGTGATCCTTGTGCCTCAGGCTCCCAAGTGCTGGGATTACAGGTGTGCACCACCATGCCTGGCTACCTCATGTTTGCAGTAGGTCAAGTTTGTGTTTGTTTTAGGATTGGGGACACATACACATCTTGATTCTTTTTTGTTCCTCTTCCACTCTCCTCCCACCTTCCTCCTTCATCTCTAGACCCTCTCCCCATTTTCTTGATTGTTATTATTATTATTTTTTAGTTCATGTTTATGACAAATGATGTTTACACTCACTGTGGGTATTTGGTATGTGTACATGATATGTTTTCAATCTTTCTCCTTTTCTCTTTCCCCTCCCCTCACCCTCAGTCTCTTGGACTCCTTCCCATTAGCAAATGGTCTATCTCCACTTTCTTTCTGTGCATCCTTTATCTTGCTCCTTATTTACACTTTGTCTTACTCAGATGAGAGATATGATATTGCACTTAAGGTTGTGAGTCTGATTTATTTCACTTGATGTTATATTTTCCAGGTGCATCCATTTTACTACAGTGTCTCAAATTTATCCTTTGTTTATAGCCAAAAATGCTGCATTGTGGGCAAGAAGTTTTTTTTTTTTCTATTTTACCAGGTATGGAAGCAGAGCAGAGAGATTGAATGATAACTTGTGGTCTAACCCTGTGGATAGAACCCAGAAATGCTGTCTCAGGGACCTCTTTGTGACCTTACATTGAGACCCACCACCTCAGGCCTATTGATTTTCAGTAGGTAGAACAAACATAGAAAAGTAAATCCCACATTAAATAAAATTAGCGAGCCAAACTTTGAAAACTAAATAAAAACTAGTATTAGAACTCCAGAAAAGACTAGAAAGAAATGTAAGAAAATGAGGAGAAGGGGAGGCTGAAAGCCAGTTAGGGAGAGATACCAGAATTTGGAAGATCTCGCCTACTTTGTGAAGTCAGTGATGCCTTCATGGTCCAGAAGCCTCGTGTAGACAAGAGGCCTCTGAGTGGAAAGAAGGACATGCCCCTACTCTGAAGGTGAACAGAAGCACCCAGAAGTGTATTCTGGTCCATCATGAGCTCTCTTAGAGAAACAATGTCCCAGACTGGATTAGTCAGAAGAGGAAGTGGGACTAAGTCCAGAGCAACTCGCTTTATATTCCAAATGTAGTTGTGCCCGTCAGGGATCTTGTGTTTGCACATGTGTTTTTAAGGCCACTTTGAGACACACCCAGGAGACTGGGTGGCCTGATAAGAAGATCTGAGTTTCTCAACACCTGGTTTATTGCCTGTGAGGTGTGAGTTGGGCTTGGCAGTGCTTCCCCTGCCTGCTCATCCTGTCCTGCTGCTGTAACTGTAGCCATGGCTGTGCTGTTGTCCCAGTGACTACTGGATGTGTTCTCCTCTATTGATTTTCTTAGGGTGCTTCACCATGTGTTGCCTATTTCTAGAGAGTAATTTGAGAAGTAAAACAGGTAAGCCTGAGCTTATGCAATTCAGCTTTGAGCTCCAATGTCTTCACGTCAACTCGTGTTGTAAGTGAATTTTAGGAGGCAGGTCCTTCCAGAATAGGAGAACAGTATTTTTGGAATAAAGGGAGGATGTATGGGCCTGAATCTCGGTGGAGAAAGTTTTGGTTTAGTCACAGAGAACACTCGTGGTGGAGGCTGCCAGCACAATTTTGAGGAAGAAGGTTCATGTCTTTTCATTTTTCCAGAAGGAAGCTACCTCATCCTCTGAATGTAGCACACAAGGCAGAAAAGAAGACTAAGAGATTATATACTTTGAAGAAAAATTCTTACAAACTTGGAAATAAGGTGGGCGTTGCTGTAGGTCATTATATCCTTTCCATTCTCCTCTTCAGAAGTGAAAACTGTCCTACATAAAAGAGGAAAGAAGGCTTGGTGGGACTTGCTGATATCTGAGCATCCCTCTCTCTCCTCTTAATCTCAAGACATGTACAGGAGCTGGAGTAAAAGCTGCAGATTAATCCAAGCTTAGAATTTTGATGGGTGGCAACTGTGACTTCTCACACATGATCCTCATGCAAATCAGAGACCAGAGCAGTTTGTGACATGATTCTTAACAGACATGTTTTGGACACTCACTACTCAGCCTCTCTCATCCCACCTGGTCTACTTGCAGTTAGTCATTCCTATTTTGGATTCTTTAACTGGGAAATGTGGGTCCAGATATGAAGCAATGGTCGGCAATGTGAGCTTCCCTGTGGGAGCATTTCTAACTCAAGTCTTTTTAAATTGAAAATACTTAAAGAACTTAACAAAGAATGTAAGAGAGCTAAGTGCATAAAAGCGGTTGGTGGTCTTCAAAACACAATTCATATGTTACAGTTAGGGATTTACAAGGGGAAACAATGCAATATAGGAAACTTAATTTACAAAGTTATTTTATAATAGTCACCCAAAGAATCATATACAAAGACAGTACAGGAAACCTGCCCACACACTAAGACTAAAGGAATCCATCTGAGGGCCTGGATTCCACATCAATGTCCTGAGTGAGTCCAACTAAAGACCTAGAGCCCATAACAACTCTGCCCTCCACAAGTTGAACTGGAGACCAAGAGCACATGACGATGGCTCCTGCAGGACCGTTTAATGGGTCTGTGTTGGGAAGGCCCCAAGGTCAGTGGTGGAAGGTTGAAAGACTGTGCCAGTGGGATGAAGGATCTGTGCTAGCAGGCTGGGATCTGCAGCCAGGAAGCAATGCTAAAGGTGAGAGCCTGAGCTCCCCCAAAAAGTACCACAGTCATCCTCAGCAATAGAGCTCCTCCAATGATAATAGCTGAGTTTCTATCAGGAAAACCAGCGTGATGACCTTCTCCAACATTGAACAGTGCACCATCTTTCCCTTTAAAACCAGGAAACAATGCCCAAAGTAAGGACCAGAGCTCCTCCAAAGTGAGCCACACCCTTTCTCAGTGACAATAAGATCCTGAGCTCCTTTGATGATGAGAACAGCTGCATTCGTATCAGGACAGCCGGAATGACAAGGTCCTCCAAGAGGACCAACAGCTCCCTGCAGCTTCCCAGAGCTCCCAACAGCTTTGAAACTTCTTCCTGTGCATCTTTTTTATTTTGTGGTCAACAGTCCTGAGTTGGGCCTTCCATGAACAGCCACATTGATGGTTCACTTCAGCTGGGCATTACAAGCTGAGCACTGGTTGTCAGTCCACCATATCACACGGGGATATATTATGATGACTATTTGCAAGATGAATTATTTTTTGCACATGATCAATTTTCTAGGGTAGTTTACACAGTTTTATCCAAATAGGGAGAGACTTGATTTTGCACTTGTCTTTATTTGGAATTGTCAGTGGTTTAAAGAAGTTGAAAAGTATCCATGTTGAAAAAGAATAGGTTGCAATTACTTGAAAGTGTCAACTTATCTAGGCTGAACTACAATTCCGGGTTTTCTTCCCTTGAAATTTTTGGCTCCATTGTACGTGAAGAGTGGATCACTGGACTTGAAGCAGGTGCCATTCAGATTTTATTTGCTATGGTTAGTGCATGTATACTAGGATGCTCATGCATGTTGTTGCTTCCCTGTTGCTTGCCTCATTGCAAAAGCCAACAGCTGGTCCTGCAGATGCTCCACATGCCTTTGACTGCCTGATGCAGTGTTTTCTTGCTTCATAAAGAGAGAAATCAACTTGCCTGGAAGAATTCTGATATCATCAAGCCTTGCTGGCAGTGAGAACACAGGTAAGTGTGCTACTTGGCTGCTATGGGTCTTCGCTTGTGTTTCTTAGCACTGGCTTCCCTGTCACCTGCAAGCTCCAGCCTGAGACAAAGAGACAACAGCCTTCCCCAGGTAACATAAACATGACAGAACTTAGATCTTTGTAAGTTAAAGCTCTCACGTGTGCACATTTGCGAACACACACACACTCACAGAGACAGGGAGATAGCAGAGGTTAGTAAATATGTGGTAACATCGTCTCTGTGACAAGTATTCAACTCTACTGTTGTATTTGAAAATTACTGCAGGTAATACATATGTAAATAGGCCTATGTCTCTATTTGTATCTTTATCTATATATCTCTTTATATCTATATGAGGATGTGAGATTTCACAATTTTGCAAGTAATTCTCTAGAGGGATAACTTCTCTGACTGAACCTTGGTTGCTACAGAATTAGTATATTGAAGAGGATTCTTGCTGTGACCTCGAAAGATAGGACTGGGTGGGACCCAGTCCTCTGATGGAGAAGTGACAGCCATGCTGGCCCCAGTGCCTTTGTTTATACAAAGTAAAAAAAAAAGGGGTGAATTACATGATGAAGTAAAAGTGCAAGGTCTCTGTGTTTTACTGAGAACACAGAAAGGGAAACATTTTCAGAGCTATCTGTGCTGTAGTTAATGGGAAGAATACAAGGCCAGACACCTGCTGATGTGCAACTGAGCTAGAGGTCAACTTATTTACACTGTCTGCCTCTGGGATTCTAGCTTCCTGGGACTGGCTTTGCTCTAGTCCCAATAAGTTCGGCAACCTCCAGCTCAGCTGCTCCCCACAGACTGTGACATCTCCACACTTTCCTGAGGAAGCCTTTCTCCACTTTCCCGCCCCTCACCTATGTCCTCCAAGGCCTTCTGAAGAACAGCTTTCAGGGACCAGCGCTGGTGTCCTTGCTGCTGTTTCTGCCTAAAGGAGCCAACAAAAAAGTAAATGATGGGGTTGGCACTGCTGTTGACACTAGACATCACATAAGCAGCATTCTCAAGGAGTAGAAAATTAAAATAACCCATTTTATCATGAATCTGAACAGCCCAGACTGACACGATACATAGAGGCAGACTACAGAGGAGGAAGACCAGCACTGTGAGCCCAATGGTCACATACAGCCTGGTCAGTGGCAATCTCGTGGAACCACAGAGCATCCTCACGAGCAGGACCAGGTTGGACCCACAGAGAACCACAAATAAAATGGATACCAGTGAAGCTATGAATAAACTCATTCCCATACGCAGCTGATGAAATTGAAATAGATTTGAGATGTGTAGCAGGACAGTGAGCAGTAGGGACAGAGTCCAGAACAGGGAACACAAGACAGCTGACATGTGTCTTGGCCGGTGGCAGTGGTACCAGATGGGGAACAGGACCGCCAGGCAGCGTTCAGTGCTGATGGCACTGAGCATGAGCAGGCTTGTGGAGTAGAAAAGCATCCCTAGAGCATGTATGTAGTCGTAGTACTTGTTGGGAAACTTGTCAATAAGTTTCCACAGGTAGAATGTAAGGAGGCAACAGAGGAAAAGGAAGTCCGATGTGGCCAAGTGGAGGATGTAGACTGAGACGGGCTTTTTGTGCCTTTGAATTCCCAGGAGCCAGATCACCGTTGCATTTCCAGGAAGCCCTATCAGGGCAAAGATGACTATCAGCAAGTCTTCAGTCCTGTACACTGTGTCGAAAGATGAAAATTCATCCATTGTTGTGGACTCTTTACCATCAGGTGGGATGCTTTGATTCACACTCTGAAGTTCTTCGCTGGTGTCCCTGGGAACACAAATAAATGGTGAGCACCCAATGCACAGTCTATACTCTCAGGACCACCTTGATATTCAGAAATTACCATCCCTGTGTTTCAGGGGAGGACACTGAGACTTACAGAGGTGAAGTCATCCCATAGAACCTGGAATCAAACTTAGGTTTTATTGACTCTAAATACTGGATTTTGTCTGCTGCTCAACACGTTCTCCATTGACATCATCTAAAATGTTGCAGTCTATGATCTCTGTTGTTCTCATGCTGGGGACTTCAGTGAGCACATATGATTTTAAAACCACTGGGAGACCCGACGGGGGCGGAGAGAACATGTAGTTATTTGGGTTTTTCTCCTTCTGTCTCCTGGATTGCGAGGGTGTAGCTGGCTAGGACATTGCTTTTCACCCTGCCTGCTCGTGTACTCCTATTTTTACAGCTATTGCTGTGCCCTGTCTCCCTGTGAGTGTCGGGGGAGGGGTATGTTCTTCTGGATCACTTTCCTTTTGGGTCTTCTATCATGCATTGTTACTTCCCCTTAATCCTGCTATCTTTGTAACCTGTAAACTGAAGAAGTGCTTCTGAGTTATTTCTGTGTTTGGGCTTTTCCTTCTAGTAGTTTCTCAAATATGTGGAAGAGACTAACTTAGAAAAGGAAGTAAAACAATGAAAGTCATGTTTCTGTAATTTGGCTCTGACATGCAATGTCTGCATGTCACTTTTGCCTTTAAATTAATTTAACAGGAAACATAGGGAAGTTCAAGGAAAGGGAAGAATTCCTGGAGATGGATCAGAGTGGAAAATGCTCGCATAAGTCCATTGAGATAATTGGCAGTGCAGACCACCCTTGTATGCTGGGAGAAGTCACATATTTTTATAGAATCTTTTGTTTGCATAATTACTGGTAGAGCTTGATGCAATGTCATGTGGCTTTGTTTATAATGCAACTAGGAAAAATAGGCTGCAGAGTGTACATACCCATGTACACACACCCTATATAGCCTATCATTGTAGCAGGTTACACTGTCTTATTTCCTGTTTTTCATTTTAAAGAGAGTAGTAAAAGAAGGCAAAAGAACAATGGCAGTATACCAGCATCGCAAACATAAACAAAATAAAGCCAGCACATTAAAAGGGATACAGGGTTTCAAAACAAAATGATAGGAATTAGCAGTGGTTGTTATATGACATGTTATTTTAGACTACATTGCTGAGATTACCAGATGCAAGAATGGGAGATTGTTCAAACCATTAAACAGAATAAAAAATAATTATTAGATTAAACATTAGAGATAATACAGAGTTTCACTAGACAAGATGGTAGGAATTCAGCAAGAGTTGTTCCATTGCATATTGTGATCTTCAAATCAGTTGCTCAGATTACCGGACACAAGCACACAAAATTGGTCAGAATATAAAAGATTTCAGGCATTAACTGCTTCTCTCAATGTACCATGAGACATCAGTAGTACAGTCATCCCAGCTATTCTTCTATGTACGTCTATCATCTACCTATGTGTCTATCTATCTATCTATCACCTATGTGTCTATTGCCTTCTTTCTTTCTTTTTTCCCTCACCCAGTTGTTCCTTCCTCTGAACAATTTCTTCCCATTTCATATCATCTACTGTACATTTTTAGGTTTACTTACCCTTTCAGTTCTTACCCTGGGGAGACAATATGATGTTTACACATGTCCGATTTATTTCACTTATGAGTATGGTCTTTAGTTGTATCCATTTGCCTATGAAAATCTCGAGTTCATCTTTTTTAAATAGCTGAGTAATACTCGATTGTATAAAAATACACCTTTTTTATGTATTCCTCAGTCGATGGGCATTTGGGTTATTTCCAAGATTTAGCTATGACAAATTGTGGTGTTATAAGCATGTGTGCACATATGTTGCTGTGGAAGGATGTCTTTCATTCTTCTGGTAAAATACTTGCAAGGAGAATAGCTGGGTTAAGTGGAATTTCTAATCCTAGTTTTGTGAAGAATCTCCAAACTAATTTCCACAGTGGTTTCACCCATCTACACTCCCACCAACAGTGCAGTAAGGTTCCTTTTCTCCCCACAGCCTCTCCAGCATTTGTTACTGGTTGATTTCTTTATTTTTTTGTTACTGGTCAATATTTTATTTTCAAAAAGTCCTGCATGTTAAACTAATTTTGGAAACTGCTCTGTTGTGCACAGACACAATAATCCCTGCTTTCAACTTTATTTGTTTCACTGTTAGGTTTTTCTAGTGAATTCCTTTCTTCCTAAGTGTAGAGAAAGTTACATTTAGTACACAACAGAAAGGATTCACAGTTGAGTATTAAAAATTCTAAAGTTTTCCCCATTTAATGCAAGATATAAAGAAGCTTTCCTAGCTCATATCCCTTCTGGAGTTTTGTTAAAAGCTAGTGTTCTGTTTTATGATTAACAGTCTGTTCGAGATTGCAGCCTCCCATTAAGTGTAAATGTAATTTGTTCACAAAAGATCACTGTTTAAGCCAAAAGATGAAAATTATGATGGCCATGAGCTCAGATGTTAGATAAACAGTTGATAACCTAGCCCTGGTTCTGTTAATGCATATTTGAAAGTGCTTTGCATAGCATGTCAGTCTATGCACTGCTCGAGCATTCTTCCTTAATCCCTTCCTCCCTCCCTATGTCTCTTTCTTTCTTTTGTGATTTTGAGAGAGGGTTTCATTCACTGTGCAGCTCAGGCTGGCCTTGAACTCACTTTGTAGCCCAGGCTGGCCTTGAACTCATAGTGATCCCCCTGCCTCAGCCTCCCAAGTGCTGGGATTACAGGCATGTACCACACCTGACACTGGCCCTTTTTCTTGAATAAGCTTCTATAACATTGCTAGCATTAAGGCACTGTTTAATCCAGTCATTGCAGGATTAAAGTTATTAACAATCATATAAAATAAAGAAGAACAGAAAAGTTAAATATCCCATTTAAAAGTTACACTCCTTACTTTACCAGTTAGCTGGTCTGAAAGGTTTAGGTCCTATGTAACCATCTGCGAGCATATATGAAGAGGTCAATAATCTAAACACATGGGCACTACATGGAGAGAGTCAATCCTGTTATGATATAGTGTTCAATCAAAACCCAGTGACAACTCTGTTAATACAACTCTGATAATCTCTTCATCTCAATCACTGCTAGTTACAGTACTCACAGCCTAGTATAACACTCTTCAGAGTGTACCGTTCTGCTGGGTGATCCATGCAAAACTTGAGTGAAACTGCCAACAATCAACCAGAATTAGAACTGCCAGAGCAAATTATAGTCAAAGAATTCAATCACAGAAATGAATTCATTCCTGCTGAATGGCAGATGAAACTTAACATCACCAACTCTTACAGGGTCACTGCAGATGAAAATAACCACCTTCAAGTTTTTCTTTTTTTTTTTCTTTGGCATTTCACAGCACCCTGCACTTCTGTTCACCTGAGAAGAACTTTCTGCATCCTCTGTGCAGTGATGTTAGCCTCATCTTCTGAGTCAGACTTGCTCTGGGATGTGGAGCTTTGAGAGGTGGAGTTGTGCATTCTGGTGAACACAAGGAGTGCATGAAGGGGAGGCAGTACTTCCCACAGAAGTCCATGATTTAACTTGTTTGATGCAACAATCAAAGTAGACTCTGCCACAGTTTGGGTTTGGGCAATTGCTGGCTGAACTCAAGTATTTAAGAAGATTCCCAGGAAGATCCTATGGGGTATAGGAAATGTTTTGCATCTTAATGGTCCCTGCAGCTAATTCCAGGAGAGTTGGAAGATTATAGGTTAAATCTCTAACAAAACGAACAATCAGTGGATTTCCTCATAAGCGCAACTCTTGCAAATGAGTTAGGTTGAAGACCTCAGGGCAGTTGTGTCAGCAAGTTATTGTGGAGCCTGAGGGCACGAAGTGAATGCAACTGTGAAAGCTGAGGTGTCGCACTTTGGATCTTGTCGTCACGTAATACTAAGTAATTCAGAGATGGCAGATTTGCTAATTCTGGTGGGATTTCTTTGATGAAGTTTCTTCCAAGATGTAGACACTCTAAACTCTGCAAGTTCTTGATCTCGGACGGAATGCTCTGCAGCTGGTTGCTGCCCAGGCTGAGGGTCTGCAGCGCTCGCAGACCCAGCTGCCAGGCGGGCACTTCCTGGGAGCAGTTGCTTCAAGCTGAGCACTTGGAGACTGTGGCTGAGCAGAAACTGGTTCAGGCCTTTGGGCTGCGCGACCGCCGACCGAACCGGTTGTTCCTGGCCAGCAGTTTGCGCAGTCCGCTCAGCGCGACCGGCTCGAATCCCAGCAAGATCAACGTGTTGTGGCTCACATCCAGCAACTGGAGGGGCGGGAAGCCACTGCCCAGCGCCCGCGGCAGCAACACCAAATGGTTGTGGGGCAGCAGGAACCGCAGCAGCGCCTTCAGCGAGCCGCGTTGCTGCTAGCTGCGCCTCCAGCTCGGACTCCAGCGTCTCGGCAGACATGCTGAGGCGGGACCCGTTGAGCTCGGCCTCTCCCGCCTCAGCTACCGCAGTTGCGGCCTCCTCCATCCCTGTTGCCGCCGAGTTCGGAGGCGATTGGCTCATTTCTTGATGATAGCCATTCTTTCTGGGGTGAGATGGAATCTCAGTGTGGTTTTAATTTGCATTTCTCAAATGACTAATGAAGTTGACCATTTTTTCATGTATTTATTCACTCAGCATTTCTTCATGTGAGAAGTGTTTATTCATCTCAGATACCCTTTTTTGGATTGGGTCTTTGAATTTTGAGGGCCTAATTTTTAAAAATTCTTTATATGTGTTAGGTAGAAGTCCTTTGTCTGAGAGGCAGTTGGCTAAAACTTTTTCCCAATTCATGGGTTTTCTTTTTACTCTATTGGTGATTTCTTTTGCTGTGCAAAAACTTTTCAGTAGGATGAGATCCCAGTTGTTGATTCTTTGAAGTATTTCCCATGAAGTTTGTTTTTTGTTCATGAACTCTCTGCCTAACCCCACATCTTCAAGATTTTTACCTACTTTCTCTTCCAATAAATTTAGTGTTTTTGTTTTAATATTTAGATCTTTGATCCATTTTGATCTTAGTTTAGTTCATGGAGATAGAGATGGTTTTAATTTCAGTCTTTGACTTGTGGAAAGCCAGTTTTTCCAGCACCAGTTATTAAAGAGGTGATCTTTGCTCCAGTGAACATGTTAAGCCCCTTTGTCATGGATAAGGTGGCTGAGTGTGTTTGTAGCTGTGTCTGAATCTTGTAATCTGTTCCACTGATCTTCAGGTCTGTTTTTTTGGTAGTACCATGATGATTTTATCACAGTAATTTTGTAATATAATTTCAAGTCAGAGATTGTGATGCCCCCCACCTTTCATTTGTTTCCCAGGATTACTTTTCTTATTCTAGGACTCTTCTGGTTCCAGATGAACTTTAGGAATGTTTTCTCTAGATTTGTGAGTTATACTAATGGTATTTTATTTGGGATTGCATTGAATCTGTACAACAATTTTGAGAGTATGGCCATTTTCACAATGTTAGGTCTTCCTATCCATGAGCAAGGAATATCTTTCCATTTTCTGATGTCCTCTTCAATCACATTTTTCAGATTACTATATTTTTAACTGTATAGATCTTTTACTTATTTTGTTAGATTGATTCCTACATATTTCATCTTTTTAGATGCTATTGTGAAAGTTGTGGCTTCCCTAATTTTTCTCTCAGTCTATTCGTTGTTTCTGTACATGAATACTATTGATTTGTGAGTGTTGACTTTGTATCCAGCTATACTACTGAAATTGGTTATTAAATCTATAGGCCTTTTGGTGGAATTTTTGGGGGTCTTATATGTATATGTAGAGTGTCATGTCATCTGCGAATAATGATAATTTCACTTCTTCTTTTCCTATCCTTTTTTTATTTTAAAAGTAAAGGAATGAAAATATATTAACAGACAGACATCCACTTACAAAATAGCACCAGAATAGTACAATCAAAACTGAATTAAAGAGAAGGTGAAGGGAATTAACAATGGTTGTTGTATTACATATTGATAACTTTAAAGTGTATACTCAGGAAAATAAATATAGACAAGCAAGATTGATCAAACAACTAATCATTAACTGTTCCTTACAATAAAGTGACATAAGTCAGTAGTACAACTATGTTAGCTATCCTGCATATACATACATACATAATTATCCTTTACTTCCTTTTCTCTTTCCCCTCATCCCAGTTGCTCTTTACTTTAGAGCAGTTTCTTTTCATTTCACAATGTTTATCATACCTCCTAATTTATATTTATACTTTCAGTTTCTTACACTAATGATACAATATGTTGCTTACACATACAAGTCTGATTTATTTCACTTGTGAGTATGGTCTATAGTTGTGACTATTTACCTATAAAAGACTCAAGTTTGTCTTTCTTCATAGCTCAGTAATATTCCATCATATAAAAATGCCACAATTTTTTTTTTTATCCAGTTCTCAGTGGACGGACATTTCGGTTGCTTCCACGATTTAACTTTTACAAATTGCACCAGTATAAACATGGGTGCACCTATATCACTGTGATATCATGTTTTCAGATCTTCTGGGAAAATACCCAGAAGGGGAGTAGCTGGGTTGAATGAGATCTCTAGACTTAGTTTGCTGAGGTATCTCCAAACCGATCTCTACAGTGGTTTCACCAGTCTGCATTCTCACCAGCAGTGGAGAAGAGCTTCTATTTCTCCACAGCCTCGTCAGCATTTGTTATTGGTTGATTTCTTAATGCTGGCCATTGTTAGTGTGGTGAGATGAAATCTCAATGTTGTTTTTATTTGAATGTCTTGAATGAATAATGATGTTGAACATTTTCACATATATTTATTTGCCTTTTGTATTTCTTTATCTGAGAAGTGTTTATTCATCTCAGATGCCCATTGTAGGACTGGGTCTTTGAATTTGGGGAGGTTGATATTTTCTAATTCTTTATATGTTCTAGATAGAAGACCTTTGTCTGAGGGACAGCCAGCTAGGATTTTTTCCCAATGTGTGGGTTTTCTTTTTTCTCTGCTGGTGATTTGTTTAGATATGCCAAAACTTTTCAGTAAGATGAGGTCCCAGTTTTTGATTCTTTGAAGTGTTTCCTTTGAGGTTTGATTTTTGTTCATGAACTCTCTGCCTACTCCTATGTCTTCAAGATTTTTACCTACTTTCTCTTCCAACAGATTTAGTGTTTCTGTTTTAATATTGAGATCCATGATCCATTTTGACTTGAGTTTGGTGCATGGTGATAGACTTGGGTCTATTTTCAGTCTTTGGCAAGTGACAAGCTGATATTTCCAGCACCATTTATTAAAGAGGCTGTCATTCTTCCAGTGAGCTTGTTTGGGCCCTTTGTCAAAGATTAGGTGGCTGAGTGTGTTTGTGGTTATGGCTGCATCTTCCAGTGTGTTCCATTGATGCTCACGTCTGTTTCTTAGCCAGTACCAGGTTGATTTTATTACAGTAGCTTTATAGTATAATTTCAGGTCAGGGATAGTGATTCCACCTGACTTATTCTTGTAGCCCAGAATTGCTTTTGCTCTTCTGGGTCTCTTCTGGTTCCAGATGAATTTAAGGCATATTTTCTCTAGATCTCTGAGGTATGCTAATAGTAGTTTAATGGGAATTGCATTGAATCTGTACAACAATCTGTAGTATGGCCACTTTCACAATGTTGGTTCTTCCTACCCTTGAGCAAGTAAAATTTTGCCATTTATTGAAATCCTGTTCAATCTCTTTTTTCAGAGTTCTGTAGTTTTCATTGACTGGATCTTTTACTCTTTTTGTTAGTTTGATTCCTAAATACTTCAATTTCTTGGATGGTATTGTGAAAGGTATGCTTTCCTTAGTTTATCTCTCAGTCTGTTTGTTGTTTGTGTATAGGAATGCTATTGATTTTTAGATGTTGCCTTTGTATTCACCTACACTGCTGAATTTGTCACTTATTTGAAAGAGTCTTCTTGTGGAGTGTTTGGGGTCTTCCATGTAAAGTAACATGTCATCTGCAAATAGTGATGAAGTTTTACTTCTTCCTTTCCTACCCTTATTCCTTTTATTTCTCTCTCTTGTCTAATTGCTCTGGCTAATTCTTTCAACCACCAACAGAGAGTTCCACAGAGATGGGCCACTCAGGTGCCGCTTCCCTGGGCCAAGCTCCTTTTCTGTCCCAAAAGAGCAGGGCAGAGTGCACATACAGTCCTTTTCTATCTTATTCCTTTTATTTCTTTCTCTTATCTAATTGCTGTAGCTAATATTTCTAGAACTATATTGAGTAGGAGTGATGCCAGTGGACATCTTTGTCTTGTTCCTGATTTAAAGGGAAAGTGTTATGGTTGATACATTGTGTCAACTTGGCGAGTCTAAAGGTTTGGCTGTGTGACTCAGCAGGAAGCCAAGGTGCTTACTTTGTATACATCCTGAACCTTTGGAAGAGGAAGACATGGAGATTATGTGAGTGCTACATGTCCCCTGGGTGGGGTTAGCCTGTTTATAATGTAAGGGAGAAAAAGAGGCTGCTTGCCTGCCATTCCTTCCTTTTTACTAGTTGTTTTTGCTGTGCTCTGCTGCCATGAACGTTTGCCCTCTGCCATGTGCCACTCTGCCTCTGAGCTAGCCAAGTATAGACTGAAACCTCCACAAACTGTTCGCTAAAGAAACCTTTCCTTCCTTCATTTTGGGCATTGGGTATTTTGTCTCAGCAACAAGAGAAAAGTGACCAATACAGAAAGCATTCAATTTTTGACCATTTAGTATGAAGTTAGCCATTTGTTTGTCATAGAAGCCTTTGATCAGATTGAGGTAAAGACCATGTATTCTTATTTTCTATGAAGTTTTTATGATGAATGAGTGTTGGACCTTATTGAAGGCTTTTCCTGCACTGATGCAGATGATCATGTGATTTTTGTCTTTAGCTCTATTGACATGGTGTATCACATTAATTGATTTGCATATATTGAACCATCCCTGAGTTCCTGGGATGAATCCCACTTGGTCATTGTGTATAATCTTCTTGATGGTTTTCTGAATTCTGTTTGCTAGCATTTTATTGAGAACTTTTGCATCTATATTCATGAGGAGATTGGCCTGTAGTTCTTTGCTTTGATTGGGTCTTTCTCTGGTTTTCGTATCAGGATAATACTTGACCCCATGAATGAGATGGGGAGAATTCCTTTCCTTTGAGTTTCATTAATGAGTTTGAGAAGAATTGGTGATAATCTTCTCTAAGTTTCTTGTTGAATTCAGTAGTGAATCCATCAGAATCTGGGCTTATCTTCATTCACAAGTTTTTTATTACACTCTTGATTTCACTGGCTGATATAGAGTTATTCAGGATTTTTAAATCTTCTTCATTCACCTTTGGTAATTCATATGTATCCAGAAATCTGTCCATTTCCTCTGTGTTTTTTTTCTATGATAGTAAAGATTGTTGAGGTGGGTTTTGATCATCTTTTGAGTTTCTGCAAGAGCTGTAGTGATTTCAACCCCTTCATTCTTTATTGCTTGCATTTCAGTTTTTTCTTTCCTTTTTTTTTGATAAAATTGACTTATTTTATTGATTCTTTCAAAGAACCAACTCTTTGATTCATTAATTATTTGTATTTTTTTAAATTCTGTATTGCATTAATTTCTGCCCTGAGCTTAATAATTTCCTGTCTTCTTTGGGCTTTGGATTTGACTTGATCTTTTTTTTCTAAAAGTTTAAGGTGCAGCATAAGGTTGTTTCTTTGTGTGCATTCTGTTTTGCTGTGGTGGGCATTCACCGTTATAAATTTCCCTCTGAGGATTGCTTTCATTGCATCCCACAGGTTCCTGTAAGTTTTGCCTACATTTTTGTTAGATTGTAAATATTTAATTTCTACTTCGATTTCATCTGTGACCCATTTTTGTTTAGGAGGGTGTTATTTAATTCCCATGTGTTTATGGAGTTTTTGTGACTTCTTTTGTCATTAATTTCCAATTTCATTGCCCTGTGGTCCAATAGTATGCATTTGATAATTTCATTGGTGTTGCATTTACTTAAGCATGTTCTATGTGCTAGCATATGGCCTATTTTAGAAAACATCCCATGCGCAGCTAAGAAGAACATGTGTCCTGATGCTGTTGGATGGAACACTGTAAAATTCTACTGAGTCAATTTGTTCACACATTTGGTTAAGTTTTGTCTTTGCTGACTTTTTTGTGTAGTTGATCTATCTCTTTGTGACAATGGTGTGTTGATGTCCCTGGCAGAGAGTGGCCAGCAAAGTCCCAGAATGTACCTAGGGCTCCGCCTGCCTCTCAGGCTGGGTGGGGAGATGTGGTGACAGTTCACCGGGCTTCTTAAAGATGTCTGGGTTTCAGCCTGATGCCCGAAGTTTCACTAGTGCTGAAGGTAGTGTCCATCAAGGCTCTAGAAGGTTACCATGGCTCCCCTTGCCTCGCATGCTGGTCTTGGAGGCACAGGAGTAGTTTACTAGGGTTCCTGAAGATGTCCATGGTTCAGCCCAGCCTACTTTACACTGTCTTGTACAAGTTCACACATCAATGAATTTTTTGAGGACACATTTCTCAGATCATATACCCTTTAGTACCTGAAGCTTAAAATCTTTCATATTCTTTCCAGCTGCTCTTTAAAAATGAAGAAATTGAATGTTATAGATAGAGATAAAGGCAGAAATTGCATCTCCTCTTCCATACCGTTCAGGACTTTTCAAGCTGATGTGCAGTACTCTGTCACATGTGCAAAAGCATGTTAAGGAAATACTTTCCCATTATCAAGATTTTGTGGAACATATTTCACAGAGGAACAACATGAAATGCTGAACTAGAGCATGGGTTTTCTGACATTAACTGAGAACTCTTAAACTTGTCCATAACAAGACTGTAAACTTATATGAGTTGAATTCTTGTGTCAGGAATGAAATATGTGAGGAATCACAGGAATCAATTCCCTTCCTGGCATTCAGTTTGAGACTTTTGCAAGCAAAAGCACTGCACTGAACAAGTGGAAGCATCCCAACGTTTCTCTCCTCTCCACTTCACCATGTACTTCTTCATGTTTTTATCTTGGCTTTTACACTGTAGGGTTGGACACGTTCATGGGAGGGTGCTGAAGGGAGCAGAATGTTGCTTTTTGGCATGTTCTGCTCTGGTAACCTGGCTGACCTACTCTGGACTTCATAGATTTGTTTAATTGAGAGCAAGTAATTTTACAAAACCTATGCCAAGCCTCGTCAGATCAAAGTCATGAGAGATGTTGCTCATTGCACACACCACTGCAGATTCATAATTGTTCCTAATCAATATTGAAACTATTATGCAATACATGGGAAGCTCAAGAAATAGAACTCATTTATATATTGATCATCATTCCATGAGCTACTTATCAGATTTTATTAAAATTCCACTATGATTTGCCTCTTCTTCGTTTTACATCTCCCCATATCCTCTTTATCATTCCTTGCCAATTCAAAATTTTAATATTTTGGCAAAATTGGAAAAGGAAGATAAGTACTAAATTGTAGCATTTCAGTTCAAATGTCAGTTATTTAAAGACTTCCTTGATCTACCCTTCCCACAAACCCAATTACTAATGAGGTAATCTTGTACTCTGATCTCTATGTCTGTGTTTGCCTTTTGGAAGAATTTAGACTGGTTACACAAAATGATGGCCCTGTGTAGGTTTCTTTTTCTATACTCTACTATAATCTGTTTGAGAACAGGAACAACATTTAATTTATTTTACAGTGAGCATTGGAGTGTTGACAGGCTTTTGCTCAATACACACTAGTCATACCATATCCTAAGTCTAGGTTGCTATCACATAGTTGGGAAGAATGCAGTAGGGGTGTGAATTTCTGAGCCTGCCTATCTCACAATGATACTTGCTTTCAATCTATAACCATGCAATGTTAAATCCTAGTATCTTATTCTAAAAACAGATTGCAGATCACAAGTGGCATAGAATTCATATTTGCAGGCCACTGGCCTCACTGTTTGTTTGGCTTTCCTGATAAAAGCACTTGTGAGCAAAAGATAGAACAAATTAGGCAGATGGGCTTAAGAGACATAGCAAATGGCCTAAATGATTATCTTACACAAACTGACCATCAGGGCTAATGGAATACAAGGGACAGAGAACAGGTCCTTAACCTAATGGGAATGTACCCTGCAAAACTATCTTTCAGAATTAAGGTAGAAATAAAATACTTCCATGACAAAGAACAACTAAACAAATTCACAACCACCTCACCAGCTCTCCAAAATGCTCTGAAAGATATTCTAGAAAGAGATAAAGAAGACAGCAATCCCAAGACCACCTATGGAAGGAAGCGACCCGGTTGAGCAAGCAATTAAACAGAGGGGAAAGGCAAGGTATACAACAAAAAAATATGAGGAGGATAAGGAAACACCTATAAGTTACCATTATCAATGTCAATGTTCTTAATTCACCAATCAAAGAAATAGACAGGAAGTATGGATCAAGTTGCAAGAGCCAGCGATATGCTATGTATAAGAAACACATTTAACTGAAAGAGAAATTCATAGACCGAAAGTCAAAGGATGGAAAACAATACTCCACATGATAAGACCTGGAAAAAAGCAAGGGTAGCTATTCTATTTGCAGACAATGTGAACTAGGAGTGACTCATCATAAGAGAAAAAGACCTGATAGAGAGCTCCAGCTTGAGACAGGCTCGGCGCGTGCGAGTGCCGGGACCATGGCCGCGAAGTTCAAACTGAACATGTTGCTCTGCGTTGCCCGGGGCACGGCACGGGCGGGCCTGTAGCGCTGGGTGCCTGAGGTACTAGGCGTGGTGCACAGGTGGCAGCTCAACCAGTGACCGGGTCCATACGCCCCTAGGGCGCCCGCGGTGGGCCAGACCCTCCCGCCTCCCAACCCTGCATGGCTAGATGGCGGCTGCGGCCAGAAATAGGCTTTTTGGCGGCTGCAGCGTGGGGCAGACTCAGAGTCTGCGCTCCTCAGGCAGGCTGCGCTAATCCGGGTTGTGGACCGGGGTCCTGCTCTGGTCCCCGTCCCCGCTGCTGGCGCCACCCTTGGCCTGCAGCCTGCAGGCAGTGTGGTGGCTGCGATCGGTGACCCCTGCGAGAGTGCCGAGGAGACAGAGAAGCACCAGGGAGCGGTGGATCTCAGGTGAAGCACAAAATATCAGCACTTTGGGACCTTCCTACCTGCACGGTTTCCGAGACGGGTGAGCTGATTGCGCGCCGCGAACGAGCGGATCACTGAGTGGGGGAGGAGCTCGGCCCCCATGACAGCAGGGATCCCTGGGTGGGTGGGGGAGCTGTTTACATGCCCTGGCCAGGTCTCTGGGTAGGGAGTAGCTCAGCCCACAAACCAGCATCTCAGCAGCCTTTTGAGCGGAACTCCTAGCAGAAAGATTAAGGGACATTTCCCCAGAAGAGAAGGAGCCATTGGAGCAGCCGTTGCAACGGACCTTTGCCTGGTGAACTGCCTGGGTAATTTATAGCTCAATAGTTTGAATCTGATATCTAAAAATGGGAAAACAGAAGAACAAAACGCAGTCTCAGAACTCAACCCCACCCAGAACAAATCCTGGATGCGAGGATATAGGGGAACCAGGAAGCCAAATAACTGCAAGTTCTGAAACGATTGCATTCAAAATAAAGAAACATCTCCAACAGGCCATAGAAGAGACTAAAGCAGAAATAAGCCACATACCTGCAATTTCTGAAACAATTACGTCCAAAGTAACAAAACAACTCCATCAGGCCATAGAACAGATTAAAGCAGAAAGTAGTCACATACCTGCAATCTCAGAAACGATCACATCTGAAGTAAAGAAAGAACTCCATCAGGCCAAAAAAGAGATTAAAGTAGAAATATTCTCTCAGACAAAAAATAAACTGAAAACCATAATGGAAGAAATGTTCTGCACACACAGAGAAGAAATAGATTAAAGAATAGAAGAAAATAGGAAACAAATGGAAACATTACAAGAGCAATTTAGGAATGAATTACCATGAATGAAAGAGATCCAAAGAGATTGCCAGGAATAGAAAACTTCCATTGAAAGCTGGCAAAACCGCTTAAAAGAGGCCAAAGATAGAATTTCAGATCTTGAAGACAGCATGGCAGCTAATGAGCGTGAAAGGAAGGATCTGATAAAGTCATCAAGGATCCAAGAAAAATCAATCCAACAGCTGCAAGATGAGGCAAAAAGAAATAATATTCGAGTTATAGGAGTTAGTGAAACAGCAGGAGACAACACAAATGATATAAAAAGAATATTTGCTGAAATAATAGCAGAAAATTTCCCAAACATGGTAAAAGATACTGAAGTACAGTTAATCGAGGCATATAGAACCCCAA
>PVLD010025446.1:0-23708 GCA_004027595.1 Dinomys branickii
CCGCTTGTTGCTGCTTTACATATTGATATCTTCGAAGTGTGTGTTCAGGATAACACATACAGATATACACGATTAATCTAATATCCTGTCATCGATTATTGCTTAGCATTAAGTGATATAATACAATAGTAGAACCATGTTAGCCCTCCTGCATATATGTATATTCATATATATTCCTATATACATACATACATTTTTGCCTTTTTCTTTTCTCCTTTCCTTCGTCCCATCTGTTCTTTGTTTTTGAACTGACTGATTGATTTTTGAAACAGCGTCTTGCTCTGTAGTTCTGGATGGTCTTGAACTCCATGTAGCCCAGGCTGGCCTCAAACTAACAGCAATCCTCCTGCCAGGGCCTCCCAAGTGCTGGTATGATAGGCATGTGCCACCATGTCTAGTGAAATTTGAGGGTGTAAAATTTCACTAGAAATTTCAACTATCTAAGAAAATAGTGGCTAATAGGCTTTGAGAGATGATTTGGACTGTGGTTAATATTTTCTTTTCCTTAAGCCTGGCATGGTGGCAGATGCCTGTAATCCCAGTTCTTGGAAGGCTGAGGCTGGAGGATCACCCTGAGTTTGAGGGCACTCTGAGCTACCTAGTGAGTTTAAAGCCAATCTGAACTACAAAGTGAGGCATTGTCTCAAAAAGTTAGGGAAAAAATGCTTTTTTCTTTTTTTCTTCTGTATGTTTGGTTTTTTTTTTTTTTTTTTTTTTTTTGCATCGTTAGGGATACAACCCCCAGGGTCTTGTGTTTTGTGTTAGGCAAGCAAGTGCTCTATCACTAGTTACACATCAGCCCAGGATTTTGTTTTTTTCTAATGAGCCTAGATATCTACGTAAGTGTGAACGTTGTGGTAAGAGTCCATTACTTCTGATTGTACATGGGTGCAGTGATGATATATGTACTGGCCTGCTTCAGTAAAATAAAGGTAACTGAAATTACACATTTAAAAATATTTACCAGGTTATTAGTATTCACAGTATGAGAAAGGAATATATGGTGTTGTGCCTGTGTAACCCAGCTACTTGGGAGGCTTCCACAGGAAGATCACAGGTTAGAGGCAACTTAGCAACATTGTCTCAAAATAAAATGTAAAAATGGACTGAGATGTAGCTCAACAATAGAGCATTTGCCTACATGTTCAGGCTGTTTTATTTCTAATACTACAAAAAGTGGGGTAGTGCTGGTGGTGTAAATGCAGATGAGATAGGGAAAATCTTTTAAAACTACTCTTATTAATTTAAATAGCATGGTGGACATACCTTTAAACCTTTGGCAGAAATTTATGAGCAGCATGTCACTAAGGTGAACGAAGAGGTAGCCAAACTTCGTCGACGTCTCATGGAACTGATCAGCTTAGTTCAAGAAGTGGTAAGATTGCTTGCTACATTTTTATATTTTATAATGTAATGCAAATCAATCTGATGTTCAAATAAGGATTTGAAATTTGACAGGGTTATTTTATAGGCTTATAAACTTTAAGCTAGCTGAGGGATTTGTATCCAAAGTCTTGGCCAGTAGGGAGGGAGCTGAAGCTAGAGATTTAACTTTCATGAAGAATTAGAGAATCACCTGATGAGGTAAAATAGTCTGCTTATTATAGAATGAATACTTGGCTTCTCAACATTCACTTCAGTAGAGTTGTTACATTTACTCATTCTTTGGATCTCCAGCTTTGGGAAGGTTTCTTCTGCAAAAGAGAACTATTTGTGATATCCTAAATAGACTCTTACAAGAGTTGAAAGAGTAATAGTTATTACTATTGTCTCAGTTATTTTTCTCATTGCTAAGACAAAATACCTGATGCCCAAAGTTAAAGGAGGAAAGGTTTATTTTGGCTCAACAGTTTATAGAGGTTTTAGTCCGTAATTGGCTGGTTTCAAGGCAGGGTGGCATGTCAGAGGGGCATCACAGAGGTAAAATAGTCCATGGCCAGCAGAAGGCACCAAAAGCAGTAAGCAGCAAATGATGACAGTAGCAGCCCTCTTTCTGTCCCTTATATCCTATTCAGGTCACCTACACTTAGGGCACATAGCACTCTCACCCAGGTTAGGGCACCTTTAAGGCTAGCATTGCACAATCCCAGCCCCAAATCCTTGATCCCAGCATGATCCCCCACCTATGCCACCTCTGCAAAGCCCCACCTGTGACCACATGAGCCTTTGGGAGTGCATCTAGATACAAACCATAGTAATTTTCTTAAAATACTGTATGGCTCAAATAGTTTGGTGAGTGTCGTACATCTTAAAATGTTATTTTTTTGTTTGGTTGGTTTTTTTGAGACAAGGTCTTTCAGGCTGGTCTTGAACTCATTATGTAGTCCAGGCAGGCTTCAAATTCATGGTAGTCCTCCTGCCTCATCCTCCCAAGGTGTACACCACCATGCCTGGCTAAAAAAATGTTATTTCTGGGAGAAAATGTGATAAACTTCAAGTGCTTAAGTACTAAACATGCTTTTGCAATGTATTTTGTTTAAAGTTGCCAAAATGACAGTTACAAGTAAGATTTGTATATTATTTTTAGCTTAAGAACAGGGGTTCTCTCTGTTTTACCTTTCAAGAATCAAAATCCAGGGCCAGGGATATAGATCAGTGCCAGAAGCGCTTGCCTGGCAAGCCTGAAGTCCTGAGTTTGATTCCTGGTACAAAGAAAAAAGACTCAAAATCCAAATATTTATATGTAACACTCTTCATATGAAAAATAGTATTGTATAATTGAATATGTGCTACAAAGTCATTTTGAAAAATAAGCAATTTGAATGGTTTCTATTTGGTCTTCCTTTGCCTTTTACCTATTAGTTTTTCTTGACCACAGTAGGAGGGTTTTTTTTGTTTTGTTTTGTTTTGTTTTTTTTGGCGGTACTGGGGATTGAACTCAGGACGTTGTACTTGCCAGGCAGGCTCTTATTCCCCTGAGCTATATCCCCAGCCCCAGGAGTTATTCTAAAGGGAGATTTTTTATTGCTAGTATTTATATAGTAGTAAGTTGTTAAGTATGCAAAGGTTTGTTTTCTTGTTTTGTGCTATGTCAGTTGGAAATCAACAGATAACACAGGGCAGTCTTAGAAAAATGTACTCAATTTTTGTATGTACTTCCCAAAGCAAAAGCTTTATAGACTGTAGTGATACTGGTTTTTAAACATTTTTTTTTTCATTTGTTTTAGGGTTTTGTAGTCTGTGAAGTGACTTTCCTGATTTAATTTTTGTTTTGGTTTTAGTTTTTTGAGACAAGATCTTGCTATGCAGCTCAGTCTGGGTGGCCTTGAACTATGTATCCCAGGCTGCCCTCAAACTTGTAATTGCCCTGTTTCAGCCTCCCAAGGGTGGGGATTACAAGTGTGCTCCGTCATGCCTAGCTTCTGGTTTAACTTTTAAAAAGCAGTTTTCCATTAGGGATATGATTGTGGCTTCACATATGGCCTATGTATGTTATGTAAACCAGTGTTTTATAATAACACCTTTTTTATTGATGTTTCTGTTAAATATACTTTAGTATACTATAACTGCTTATTTTTAAAAACGTTTTAAACTAATTTAGTTTATTACTCGGAATTAGTTACCCATGCTCACTTGTTTTTTTTGCTGGTACTGTGACTCAAACTCAGGACCTTGTGCTTGCCAGACAGGCACTTAGCCACTGAGCTATATCCGCGGCCCTTCCATGCTCACATTTTATAAAAATATTTGCTTATATATTTATAGAGATAATGAACTGACTTGAAGAATACTTGACGTAATTGAATTAATGTCTATTTACTTCTCTTTTTAAAGTTCTTTAAAATTCTTTTTACTTGTTTATCTTCTAGGAAAGAAATGTAGAAGCTGTAAGAAATGCAAAAGATGAGCGTGTTCGGGAAATTAGGAATGCAGTGGAAATGATGATTGCACGATTAGACACACAGCTGAAAAATAAACTTATAACACTGATGGGTGAGTTTTTTTGGTATGTTACTTGGAGAATATGGTACTTGGAATTTCCTTGAGGTTCAGTCTTGGAAGAGTAAATTTCTTGAGGATTTATAGGATAGAATCTTGGAAGAGATAACTCTATTATCATCTGCCTGACTTGTGTTTAGGAACTATTGGCGGGCTGGAGGTATAGCTCAGTGGGCTAAGTGCTTGCCGCTGAGCACTAGGGCCCTGAGTTCGATCCCCGGTCCCGGGAAAAAAAAAAAAAAAAAAAGAGGAACTATTGGCAAGAAAATTTTTCAGTCATTTGGTTGAGAATCCTAGTAGCTAGTGGGCCTCATTGTTAGGTAGCATTTATTTTTTCCTTTTTTTAAACCAAATTTGATAAATGTTCCTACTACTAATGTCCTATTTCCTTTCCTTCTGTCTATTATTAAAGGTGAAGCACTCACACTTAGGGATATCAGAGTAGTCCCCTGAACAGTTTTTACATGTTTTTAAAGTCTGGGTTTCCAATTTCTAGTAGTCCTCATTGTTATATGTAAGTTATATTTAAATGTATTTACACTATTTGTATTGCTCACACTTTTGGTTCCTCAAAGATTCTCTTATTACTCTTTCATTATGGAGCCTAGTACAGTGCTGAAAATAATAATAGTTTGAATCTTTGCTAATGTTTGGTTGTTTTAGTGTCTTTGAGCTCACCTATAATCCTAGTTCATCTGGTGTTTTACTGACACAGAACTAGCTTTGCAATTTTCATCATAATCCATTATGAGAAATATATAAATGTTAATAAGGTGTGAACAAAGTTTTTTTACTTTTATCTTCCTTTTCTGAGGTTTTCGCCATGTTTTTGTGTCATTAACAATACTGTTTTTAGGTGTGTGGTGCCTTTACCTCAGAAACAAATATTTGGAGCAGATTTTCATTCTGTCTAGTTAATTGTGTCAGGTCTTCACTCTTTAGTGTTTTTCTTGCTGAAAGATATTTCTGAGATATTGTGTAAGTATATACCCAAATGGCCAAATATTTATGAAATATTTATGTTAGCTTGAGGATCCTGTAAATCACCATAGGGAAAAGATGTATCAAAATAAATGGAAATCACTTCAGTTAAATAAATGGAAGTCCATTTCAGTTAAATAAATTGTTTAAAGCACCAAAAAAAAAAAAAAAACCAACCAAAAATTGTTTCATCCACTTTAACTTCTTTTTAAAAATTTACAATATATTTGGGTTTAGATATTCTCATAGTATTCTATGAATCATTTTTATATTTTGAATCTATACTACTTAGTTTTTTTCCCCCAAGATCTATCAGTAAGTAATCTTTAAAAGGAAATCATTTTAGATTAAACCAACACTTCAGTCTAGTTTTTCCATACCATAGAGCAATTCAAAAGAAACCTGTAGACATTGACTTTGCTATTCACAGTGCCACTTAAAAATTTAATGTAAATGAAAGTTGTGGATTTTTTTTTCCTTAGGCCTTCAATTGCTGTTAGTCATATGTATGAATGGTCTTATTTCTTAAGTTTCAAGTAACATTTGAGACTGTTTTAAGTTCCTTAAGCCAAATAGAGTACTAGAAGTCGGTATATATTAAGACTTATAAAATTGAAGTCTTTACCAGTATTAATATGATTTTACGTAGTAGTTTAAAATATATTTGCATATGGCCTTGCTTTTTCAAATTGATTTGCTTAATTGCTTCATTTATTTAGTTGGATTAACTGAAAAGAAGACAACAGTACAAATTTTTTGGTTTTAGTAACTGTAATTCACTAGATGAAATAATTTCCTTTTTCAGTAACTTAACCTGCTGTATTTGTTTTTCAAATCATTTGGTTTTCAAATCATTTTCACTATGAAAAGTTACTGCATCTTGTGAATCCCAAGATAACTTTTACAATTAAATAGAATTCTTGCAGGATTGAAATATCTCTACAGTAGTCTTAACTATAAGTTTGCTTAGTATTATAAGTAACTTCAGACTATGCATATCACAATTTCTACTACTAAATATTTTTTAGAAACAGGGTCTGTTCTAGATCAGGCTAGCAGTGAACCCACTATGTTACCCAGGCTGGCTTTGAATTTGTGTCATTAATTTTTAAGTTGAATTATATATGGTACTATTGTCCAGAGGGGTAATGTTTTAGGATAGTAGGATACGATATTGGTGATATTTAGTATTATCCCTGATAATACTAAATCCCAGCTTATAATTTATTTTCATTTGTATCTTTATAATCATGATCATCTACTAAATAAAATAAAAGGTTTACATACTAATTGTTGGTCTTTATCAAATAACACTGCTTCATATTGATCAAACTTCTGCAAACCTCATGGGATATACTTCCATCCCTTTAGACTTTGGGGTTTATAAGGAAAATGGTCTGATTTAGTAAGAATGCGTGTGTTTTTGTTTCAAAGCATATAGCTGGGAATGTAGCTCTTGCCTAGCATCCTAGCAGGAGGCCCTAGGTTCAATCCCCAGCACTGCAAAAAAAAAAAAAAATCACTGGTCTTCATACATACCCCCAGCACTCTGGGAGGCTAAAGCAAATTTGAGCCCAGCCTTGGCAACTTAGCATATTAAGGAGACCATGTTTCAAATAAAAGGGCTGAGATTTAGTTCGTTGTGAAGGGCCTGGGTTCAGTCCCCTGTACCATTAATAAATATACATGACCACACACACACAATTTCTTTTATATAGTAATAAATTTCTGTAGTAACTCTTTCTGTGTCCAGCTTCTTGAGACTAGCTCTCTGGGCCTTCTTTATATGCTCATAGGGCATTTTTTTGTTGCTGACCTTTGACATAAATATCTTCCCTACTTATTGCATCCCACTTTTAAAATGTATGTCTAGTACTTCTGAAAGGAGCATAGAGATCTAGAAGAATGAAATTTTTAGTTAATATATTGTCACGGTAACCTTTTTTTTTCTTCTTTGCAGTGTGGAGGGGTGTCAAAGGCAGTAATTTTAAATTTCTTAGATGAATTTGACAGATTTAAATTGGATTTTTTCTAAAAGTAGTTATGGCTGATTCTCACAATCTCTTTTCTAAACTACAATTAGGTTTAACCTCTTAAAGCTTTAAAATCTTTAGCGTTGCTCTAATCAATTTTTTTAAAATTTGAAATGGATTCCTTTTTCTTGAATACATCTGTTGGAAGTTAATTTCAAACTTAAAACTAATAGTGAGCCTGAGTGTGATGATGAATGTGTTTAAACAGGTCAGAAGACATCTCTAACCCAAGAAACTGAGCTGTTGGAATCCTTACTTCAGGAGGTAGAGCACCAGGTGATGAAATGGTTGTTTGTTTGTTTGTTTGTTTGTGTCTTTTTGAGACAAGGTCTCATTATGCAGTTTAGGCTGGCCTTGAGGTCACTTTATAGCCCCGGCTGGTCTTGAACTTTCAACATCCTCCTGCCTCAGCCTCCCAAGTGCTGGGATTGTAGGCATGTGCCTGGCTTTGAAATGTTAAATGTAATAAAATAAATCTTTGTCCCTTTTTTGCCCATATCTATTAAATGTGTTTTTTGGGGGTGGGGGGCAGGAATTGTATTATGTATATGAGATCAAAATATTTATGTGCTATAATGGAGAATTTTATGAAACTGAAATTAGCATATTATTTTGTCTTTATCATATTTGGGGAATTAAATTAAGATACATGATGAGCCGGTTGTGGTGGTGTGCACCTGTAATCCCAGCACTCCAGAGACCGAGACAGAAGGATCACTGTGAGCTCGAGGCCAGCCTGCACTTTGTAGCTACACAGTGAGATTTTTTTTTTTGAGACAGTTTCTCTATGTACTGCAGTCTGGTCTGAAACTCACTCTGGCAGAAAAAGATTTTTGATGTGTGTAAATGCAATTATTTTTTACTGGGAATTACCCATAGTGGCTTTGGAACGGAATGTCATTGCCAGTTATTTAAGTATATGATTCTTACGTTAAAATCATACAGTAAAAGAATAAAATGCATGTGTCATTATAGCCAAATGGCTAGACCTTGAGGCCATACTCTGAAGTGAAATAAATTGGACACATGTAAATATCACATTGTCTCATGTGAGAAACTGAAAGTATAAAGAAAACCCAAAATATATAATAGAAATTGTGGATGAGGAAGAAATTGTTGAAAATGAAATGGAGAAGGAGGAAGGGAAATGGGAAAAAAAAGGAGAAATAAAGGATAAAATAGAAACAAAGCTTTGTAAGTGAGGGGAAGAGGGGTTGAAAGGAGGGGAGAGGAATAGGAAACAGAGGAATCAAAATATATCATGTGCAAGTACAAATTCCCTATGGTGATTGTGATCATTATGTATATCTAAATTATACCAATAAATTTAAAAACAACAAAAAAATAATGCCTCAGATATTTGATGTATTCACTTGTGGAATGTTTAATGTCACTGGAGATTGAACCCATAGGTGCTCTCTTACTGAGGTACGTCCCCAGTCCTTTATTTTTTTATTTTTGAGCATTTTTTCCTAAATTTCCTGGCTGACTTTGAACTTGTAATGCATCTGCATGTGTCACCATGCCTGGCTATGTGTTTTGGAATTCTTGAATTTTTCTCTATGCCTGATGCATGACTATTTCCTGAGATTGTTTGATCTCTGAATGACCCTGAGGATTACCTTCACTTACTTTTTGGACTAAATTCCATGGGTTCATTAGTCACGAGGCTTTCACTTGGTATGTTTACTTGGGTATTACACATCCATTTAGTAGCTTTCTGGAAAGGGTGATCAGAGTTTTTGTTGCATGTCAGGAAAATATTTTTATCAAGTGCTCTCATTTTCTCTTCACTACTCTTGCTTTGTGTGAATGTGTAGTACTGGGGAATGAACCCATGAGTTTCACTACATCCTCGGGCATTTAAAATTTTGCCGGTTTCACTAAGTCGCTTAGTCGCCCAGGCTGGGCTTGAACTTGTTCTTGTCTCAACCTGCTGGAGTGTTGAGATTCCAGGTGTGTACCATCATCCCCAGGTTAGAATTCTTTATATAAAGAACTAGATATAAGTCCTTTATCATGTAAATCTTTGCAAATATTTTCTTTAACTATCTTTAAGTATGTATGTGTATGTTTTGCCCCTTAAAAGTGTCTTGGGAAGAATAAAGGTTTCAAATTTTGATGAAGTAAAATTTATCAGTTTGTTTTTGTGGTGTCATATTAAGAAATCTTCTGTTTTTGAGATAAGATTTCTCTCTATAGTGTAGGCTGGCCTTGAACTTGCTTTTGTAGCCCAGGCTGGATTCACCTTGCAGCACTAGCAGCAATCCTCCTGCCTCAGCCTCCCAAGAGCAGGAGTTATATGTGTATGCCACCACGCCTGGCCATATTAAGAAATTCTAACCTACCCATAAAATGACAAAGATTTTCTCTAGTTTTTTTTTTTTTTTTCAGAAAATTTCAGTTTTATATTTAGATTTGTGATGCATTTTGAATAATTTTGGTGATGAAGTATGAGTTTAGAGTGGGTTTTTTTTGTTTTGTTAATATTGCTATCTGGTTCTAGCAACATTCGTTGAAAGGACTGTCCTTTTTGCATTAAATTGATCTTACGTATTTTTAAAAAAATGTATTGTCCAAACAAACATGGACTCTATTCTGTTCCACTGATTTTGTTTTATACCAGTACCACACTGATTTGTTTGTTTATTTACTTATATGTTTGTTTAGGCTGATTGATTTGATTTTTTGAGACATGATCTCAGTATATAGTTCATGCTGGCTTCGAACTCACTATATAACCTGGGATGGGAGTCTTCCTGCTTTAGTCTTTGAAGTGGTAGGGTTACAGGTGTGTACCACCATGCCCAGCTGTTTTGTTCTTTAAAACATAGTCTTACCATGTGACTCAGGCTAGATTTAAATTCAAGATCTTGCTCTGGTTCTTATTTTGAGCATCACTTCCTGGCTCCAGTTCAGATCCCTCAGCCTGCTAGCACAGATCCTTCATCCCACTGGCACAGACTTTGTAGCTTCCACCACTGGCCTTTGGACCAGTGCAAATCCATGGAACAGGCCTGCGTTAGACATTGTCATGGGCTGTTGGCCTCCAGTTAGACTTTTGGAGGGGCACTGTTATGGGCTCTAGGTCTTTAGCTGGGCTTGTGCAGGACATTACCATGGGATCCAGGCCCTCAGCTGGATTCTTTGGTCTTCAGTGTGTGGATGGATTTCCTGCACTCTCTTTGTATGTGTGTCTTCGGGTGACTATTATAAATAATCTTATAAAATATGTGTCCTGTATTATATTGTTGCCCTTGCAGAAGCCCAAACTACTATATTTTCAAAACATTTCAGCTTTCTTTCAACTAGTATTACAATGCTCTGTATTGTATTCTTTTTCTTTTTTGAGACAGTCTCACTATGTAGTTCAGGCTATCCTTGAACTCACTATGCAATAACCCAGGCTGGCCTTGAACTCTACAGTCATCTTCCTGCCTCAGTCTCCCAAGTGCTGGGATTACAAGTGTGAACCACCACGTCCAGCACCTTTTATTTTTATTCTGTGTAAACCCATGTTTTTTGGCAGCATATACTTGGGTCTAGGGTTTCTTTTTTTAATCCAGTCTTAACAGTCTGACTTTTCATTTGACAGTTAATGTGCTTATTGACAAGGTGAAATTTGAGTCTATCATCTCACTTGTTTCTATTTGTCTATATATATTTTGTTGTCTTTTTTTTCTTTGATCTTCAGATTGTTCTGAGTTGTCATCAATGCATGACACTGATACCAGTAATAAAAATAAAAGTAAATGAATTACATTGAACTTTTTAATAAACACCTCCTGATAACTACTTATAAAGAGAGTGGTAGGTGCAGTGTGCATGCCTGGAATCACAGCTACTGGTAGGACTACTTGCAGGATCGCAAGTTCAAGGCCAATCTGGTCAACTTAGACTGTCTCAGAATTAAAAAATCAATCAAATAGACTGGAAATATAGGCCACCTTTGTCTTAGTCACTTTTCTCATTGCTAAGACAAAATACTTGACACCCAAAATTAAAGGAGGAAAGGTTCATTGTGGCTCACAGTGCATAGAGATTTTTCAGCCCATAATTTGGTGACTTCAATGCAAGGTAGAACAGACAGGCATCACAGAAGAGAATCTGTTCATAATGGGATGCAGGTAGCAAAGCAACAAGGGAGGAACACAGCTCTTTCTATTCTTTGTATTTTATCCAGGCTACTTAGGAGAGGTAGCACTCACACCCTTAATCCAATGCCCTTGATCTTGGTATTGCAACATGAATCAATGTCAGCATCACACATTCCAGACCTAGTCACTTCTTAAAAAGCCTCACCTGTGACCACATGAGGCTTCTCGGGGGACATCTGAACACAAGCCATAACAACCATATATGTGTATACATTTTTTCTGGTGTTGTATGCTAGGCCATCTGTTGCTGAGCTTGGCCCTCATCCCAAAATATGGGTTCTTTTCAAGATCACTTGGAATAATCTCAGCATCTGGCCACATACTAAGGTCTATAGTAGTATGAAGACTTTTCAGAAGTTGATATAAAGAATATGTTCTATAACCACAGTATAATTAAAAGGCACATCAGAAATAAAAATAGCCAAGTGTGGTGGTGTACACCCTACAGAGACCAAGACAGGAAGTTCCAGCCCAGCACAGGCAATTTAATGACTTAATGAGACCCTGTCCCAAAAATTTAAAAAAAGGCTGGGGATGTAGCTCAGTGTGAAAGGCCTGAGGTCAGTCCCCAATACTGCAAACAAAAAACCTAAAACACACTTTAAAAACTCATATATGTATATAAATATGCTTTTAAAAATTCTTAAATATCTACATAACTAATCAGATCACAATTGGAAGTATAAATTATTAAAATAATTGTGGGATATATAGAAATTTTTATTCCAAAATCAGTTATTAAGAAGGGTATGGTGGCACACACCTGTAATCCCAGGATTACAGGTTCAAGAGGCTGAGGCAGGAGGATCCTCACAAGTTCGAGGCCAGCCTAGGCTACATAGTGAGTTCAAGGCCAGTCTGAACTACATAACAACACCTTGTCTCAAAACAAAAAGATTGTGAATAAATAAGTATTCATTTAAAGAAGCCAGAAAAATAAGTGTAAAAGAATAAAGTGAGAAGTGAAAATAGTTATAAAATGAACACAGTACCATAAAATAGTTAAGAGGAGCAACTAAACTGGATTTTGGAAAAAATAAATAGAAGATAAGCTGATAAAATTAAGGAAAGCATGTACTGCTAGTAAGTTTTTTCTAAAAAGACATTGAATCCAGATGAATAAAAGTGTTTTCTAGACTTTTGTCTGTTGTTTATTGTAAGTAGTTTTTCCTTTTACGGTATTAAAAAATCACAAAAGCCATTTCATTTTTACTTACTAATTTAGCATTTGTAACCAGTTGATTTAAGAACAAATTTAATTTAAAAATTAAACAATCAGATTGTGAATATGAATGTCAAAAGTATATGCTGGTAAATGAAAATCAGTAACAGACTTTTGAAAAATGTAAGGAAAACCAAATAGAGCTAATCAAAGATACGAAAGAATTTCTCAGTTTTTGAAAGGGCCTTACTATGTAGCCTAGGCTGGTTTTTAATTCACTATGTTGCCTAGACTGGCATCAAATATAGGGCAATCCCCCTGCTTCATCCTTTGAGTGCTGGGATTATAGGCATCCACCACCAGGCCCAGCTATTGTTTAAAAAATCTCTAGATTGGGTGTAGTGGCACATACCTATAATCCCAGCACTCAAGACCCTGAGGTAGGAGGATCCCTGGGAGTTTAAGACTAGCCTGAAGTATATAGTGATATCCTGTCTCCAACAACAACAAGATAAGCCCTTTCATTGTAACTATTAAAACTAGGCCTAGATAGTAGAGCGGTAAAAACAGATTTTATTCAGGAATTAATCCAATAGAATTAAGCTTGTGTATTCTGTCAGGTCAGTTGTCACCAGAGGGGGGACATAGGAGAGGCTTAAGAAAATAAATGTTTTTATAGTACTTGTGATCCCAAGATTCTGGGAAGCTAAAGTAGAAATATCAAAAGCTAAAGCCCAACCTGAAAAACTTACCATTTTTCAAAATAAAAAAAAAAATAATTAAAAGGGGCTGGGGAATGTAGCTCAGTTTAAACTCTAGTACTGCAAAAAAAAAAAAATTGTTGTAGAAACAGGAAGCATGTCAAGGCATAGCATGCTAGAAGGGGCCACATCTGGAAGGACCAATATTAGCAGGGAGAGAGAGGGAACAGGGCAGAGCACAGTCTAGGGCCTTTACTGGGATCTTCAGTAGACGAATGGGGAAGGCAGTGAGGTGTGATGGATGTGACAACTTGAGTAATTTTTGCTCAGGCTGGATTTTAACTTCATGTCTTCCTGGTTTGGCCTATTAGTGCTGATACTACACGTGTGTACTACTGTGTCTGGTCTAAATATGGTGATCTGTTAAGAAAATAAAACTGCGTAGCAGCTATTTTACACAAGTGTCAACATGCATAACTTCATAATTAAGCAAAATTAATATGTAGACATAATAGATTAATATTTTTCAAGTACTTTTAAACCTAACATGTCCTTCCACAAGCTCACGGGTTTAGCTGCGGGGCTTTTGGAAATGATAGGATTGTGAGGGTTCTGACTTCAGGATTAATTCATTGATGGACTTATAATTTGATGGCATTATTGAGGAGTGATGAAGATGTAGAAGATGGGACCGAGGTGAAGAGAGCACGTCATGGTGCATGACCTTGGGGACTATATCTTGTCCCTGGCCCCTTCCTCTTTGCCTTTCTCCCTTTCTCACTGCTTTACTGGCTGCCTGAGGTGAACAGCTTTCCTCTACCTTGTCTTTCTACTGTATGATATTTCTGCCTCACCACAGGCCTAAAGCAGTGGAGCCAGTTGACCATGGACTGAAACCGTGAGCCAGTGCCACAAACTTTCCTCTCTTATATTGTTATTCTAAGATGTTTTGTCACAGTGAAGGAAAGCTAACACAGTACTATATGACTGAATCCATTCACTCTAAGCTGTACGTTTTTTCATGCTATGCTACCTTTAAAATGGGATGTCTTAATAGTTGATTGTGGGGTAGTTTGTTTTGTTTTTTAGACAAGGCTGGCCTCAAACTATTAGCAATCCTCTTGCCTCAGCCTCTGGAGTGCTAGGATTATTGATGTGCATCACCATAACTTTTTTAGCTTTTTTCCTTAGTGACACACAAAATAAAGATGTGTTTAGTCTATGTCTTAACATTTTATGAATGATAATGTATTTAGCCAAGGGACAATTTAATACAGTAAAGGAGTTGTACTCCCAAAATGAATGCCTAGCTGGCCAGTGAATATGAAATCTCATTGATAAACTGGGAAATACAAAGCAAAACCTCGACAGAATACCATTTTAATGCCCTCTAAGTTTTTGTGCTGTTTTGTACTGGGAATCAAACTTGGCCTTGTGCTTGCCAAGCCCCCACTGTGCGGCTGAGCTACATCCCTGGCCCCAAGTTTTTAAAAATATATATGCAAAAGTCTAAACGTTGCCAAATGGAACTTAATTCACTTTGATGGAAGTGCACGTTTGTTGGACAGTTTTGGAGAGCAGTTTCTAATATCTGCTCAATTTGTCAGTATGCTTCAATAGTTTTAGTCCTGAACAAACTTGAATATGTTTGTAAGGAACTCCATACTAAAGTCTTTATTCCAGAGTTTTTTAGTGAAGACTAGGAAATAAATGTCCATTGATAAAGATTTTTAAATGGTATTATATTTATAAAAAGATTTTATTTAAAACTCTTGAAATGAGATCAAACTATAAATATTTATATAATTAAATGAATAAACCATGCAAGGTATTGCATGCCTATAACCCAGCATTCTAGAATGATTGAGGCAGGAGAATTACAAACTAGAGCTGAGCTTGAACAACTTTATTTAACAAGCCCCTATCTCAGAATAAAAAATATTAAAAAGACGAGATAAAGCCTTAGTTCAATCCCCAGTACTACAAAATAAAACAAATTACTGTGTGAAAATAGAGACTATAGATATATGCTGATAAAATTTGAAAATGTTCAGAATATGGATATATATATATACACAGTAACTATAGAAATATATACACAGTGATATAAACTTTAGGGAGCAAGTTGCGTTTGGGAAAAATGAGGTCAGAGAAAGATACAATCCTGGCACTTAGGAGGCTGAGGCAGGAGGATTGCCATGAGTTTGAGGCCAGCCTGGGCTTCATAGTATGACCCTACCTCAAAACAACAAAACAAAACAGAAAAGGAAAGATATGCACAGTGATTATCTAGTATTTGTTTAGTGAAACATTCTATAATACAAGTGATTTAAAATATAATGTATTTTTAAAAATAATATTCAGGTAACGTTGGAGGATTTTAAAAAGTCGATTATTTAGTAAATAATATTGGTCCAGGCACAGTGGTACACACCTCCGGTCCCAGGTATTTTGTAGGCTGGGACAGGAAGGTCACAAGTTTGAGCCAAAGCTGGGCAATTGAGCAAGACCAGATCTCAAAAGAAAAAAATAAAAAGGACTAAGATGTAGCTCATTGTTTCCTGGATGTAGCCCCCAGTGCTGCAGAAACAAAAACATTAATAACCCATGCAGTTTTTAAAATTTTTTTATTTTTATTAGTACATGTTTGAAGTATATAATGATTGATTCATCATAGAGAATTGGTACATGTATGTAATGCATCTTAATTCTTTTTGACCCCACCCCCACCCCACCTCTTGGTCCCCTTCCCATTTGCAAAAGATCTATCTCCCTGTTGCCTATTGTCTACCTTTTATTTTGCTCTTTATATTTTGGGTTCCTCAGGTAAAACAGTCCATGTGATATTTAAGCATATGCATCTGACCTGTATTTCACTTAATGTTGTAGTCTCAAGGTGCATCCATTTTCCTAGAAATGGCTCAGATTTATCCTCTGTGACAGAGTAGTACTCCAGGCAATGTTTGATACACAATAATAAGAATGACAAAATACACAGCTGCTTGCTTTTTCTGCCCTTTTATTATTTACTAATATGTGGTTGATCTAGTAGCCTAATCATATGATACCAATTCATTATTGGTAAACTCAAGGCTGCAAGCCCTGATACATATCTTATGCTACTATTCTTAGTGAGTTACTATAAGTAACTGTTAAGTAGAAGATTATAAACCCAATTATTGTTGGTTGTGCTAGTCAGCTTCCTTTTATGTGACAAAATACCTAAGACGACATTTTAAAGGAGGAAATGAATTTTTGGCCCATAGTTTGAGATGTTTGAATCTGTGGTCTTATGTCTCTTGCTTTGGGGCGTATGGTCAAGGCAGCACATTATGGTAGAAATTCATATATGGCTGAGGAAATCTGTTCACTTCAGGGAGGTGGGAAGGGAGAGAGAAAATAGAACCACTATATCAGCATATCCCCAGTTAACTGACATGCTTCTACTAGGCCTCACCTGTAAAAAGTTTCATTACCTCCCAATAGCACTGAAGTCTAGTTACCAAGCCTTTAGTGTGTAGGTGTCTTGGTTACTTTTTTCTCACTGAGAACAAAATACTTGATGTCCAGAATTAAGGAAGGAAAGGAGCTTACAGTTTGTGGAGGTTTCAGTCCATACTTGGCTAGCTCCAAGGCAGAGAGGCACATGGCACAGGGCAACAGTTCATGGCGGGAGAAAACAGCAAAAGCAACAATAGCAAAAAGGGAGCAGCCCCTCCCTCCCTCATGTTGCCTGCAGTCTGCCCACCCCCGGGCTGATGTAGCACTCACACCCATAATCCCAACACTGGACCATGGATGAACCATGTACTCTAGAGCTGCCCTATCACTGCGTCAGGCCTTGAGGGGACATCCAGACACAAACCTTAACAACAGGCCTCAGGGGACATTTAAGATCGAAATGGTAATACGGATCTTACATCACCCCTGTAGCATTTGAGTGATACATTAGTGCGTGCGTATGTGTGTGTATGGTAACATTTGTGTTAACTAGAATGCAATCTGAGAAATGACATGCTTGACTGAAAATGTATGTGTAGTGGCTTAATATTTGACTTTAAAATATGAAAAGAAACTGGATTAAAATCTAATATACAATGATTTTATTGTTTGAGAATAAATAAACCTATATTCTCTGAAGATTAATTCCAAACTTTTTTTCTCATTTTTTTCAGTGTGTAACTAGATTAGTTTCTAATTTTTAGTCAGATTTTATTGGTACTTTTATGTGTGCATAATGATCACATTCGTCATAGGGAATTTGCACCTGTGCATGGTGTAACTGGATTCTTTCTTTCCCTGTCCCCTCCCCTTCCTTTAACCCTTCTTCTCCCCATTTACAAAGGCTTTGTTTCCATTTTTTCCCTCTTTTCCACATTTTTATTTTATTTTTCTCTTCTTTTTTTCCCCCTCCTGTTCCCTTGCTCCCCTCCCCATTTGAACATTTTGTTACTATTTCACAAGACCTATTACACATTTTGGTCCTTATTTATACTTTTTGTTTCTCACACCAGAAAAGCAATGAAATATTTGCACATATGTTCAATTTATTTCATTTAAGAGTATGGTCTCAAGATGCATCCGTTTACCTAGGAATGTCTTGAGCTTATCCTTCTTTGTGGCAGAGTAGTACTCCATCATATTAAGAAAAAGACATCTTTATCCATTCATCAATTGATACGCATTTAGGCTGTTTCCAAGATTTAGCTATTTCAAACTACTTCTGATTTTCTTCATTAAAATTTTTTTTCATTAAACATTTTGAGATGGCATTGAATAATAATTTTGTTTGGGTCATTTTTTTTCCCTCACACAGTTGCGGTCTTGTAGTAAGAGTGAGTTGATATTGAAGAGCTCTGAGATCTTAATGATGTTTCAGCAAGTTCATCGAAAGCCCATGGCCTCCTTTGTTACTACTCCTGTTCCACCAGACTTTACCAGGTACGACAGTTCTCAAATGTCATTTTCATTTCAAGTTTGAATGCATAGGTGTACACATTTTCAAAGAAATACATTATTTTTTTAAACTCTTATAAAAGTGTTATTTGTAAAGATATGATCTGGTGACATTTTGAACAAGATAATTATTTGTGAGGTGGAGGGAACTTTCCTGTGTTTCGTATGATGTGGCACCTCTTGCCAAGAGCACTTCATCATCATAACTTTGTAGTTGTGATAGTGTTTCCATATGTACCAAATGTTCTGAGGTCAAAATCTTGCCAATAATTGCTGACTGGAAATAAGGTGTCCTCTTGTTCCTCATCATAAATGTATTACTGAGGATCATGACCAGCAGGGGAAGTCTGCCACCCTCCTTCTTCACTTCCTTCCTCCTTCCCTTCCTTTCTGGATTCTTGAGACAGAGTGTCACTTTGTATTTCAGGCTGGCCTTTGTATCAGGCTGGACTTGAACTCACTATGTTGTTATAGGCTGGCCTCAAACTCATGATGATTCTCCTGCCTCAGCCTCCTGAATGCTGTGATTATTGGCATGTGCCACTATGCTGCCTGGCTCATGTTCATATCTATTAAAGCACTGAATGTTATTAAAATTCTGAGTATTTGCTATCGTTAAGTTTGGTTGAACTAAAAATATCAAGATCTCAGGGCTGCTGCTTTGATAGTGTGATCAGACATTTGAGTTTTAAAGATAGCTTTTTGAACCAGGCTGTCACCAGTGGAATGAAACACAGATTTTTTAATGTCATGTATAAAGATTAGTGTTTCAGTTCACAGTGTGATACAACAATCACCTATATAAATTCTTACACTCACTTCCCTAAAGTTTTTTGGTGTAGTATTCTACCCACCACTTTTTTCTCCCTCCCTTCTCCTCCTCCCCCTTTCTTTCTCTCTCTTCTTCTCCACCACTTTTAGCCACTTATCAGGCAAGCAACAGTGGTTTCTACTTTGATAGTTAATCACATTGCCATAGGTAAAAGTCATTCTTTCTCTAGTAATGCCCACTCCCCCATTAGAAAATTTGGCATTTATAGTTTAACTCCAATTTTTATTGAAAACTGTTTACTGGTGGTTATATTATATGGGAAACAGAGGTTCATCTATTGATGCATTGACTAACAAAGAACAGAGCAGAGAAAAAATAGCATTCACTAGATTGAAAATCAAAATTCTTTTGATCCTTAATGTCTGATAAAAATATGACTTAGAGCAAAAATAATAACAAAGGTGGGGCTGGGGATATAGCTCAGTGGAATAAGCGCTTGCCTAGCAAGCGCAGGATCCTGAGTTCGATCCCCAGTACCGCAAAAACAAAAACAAACAAACAAACAAAAAAAACAAAGGAAATATGCCACACTGGATGTTAAGGACATGGTAAAAGAAATATCATACCAACCATCAGGCCACTGGAGATTGACTGGAGTCTTGGGACATTGGGGAAGAGGTTTTGAACTTGGTAGGTACACTGACCAACACGTGTATGATTGGAAATTACCCAAGATTATAATCCAAGACTGTTAGCTTTTTAATTAAATTTGAATATTTCTTTGGGAAGACTCCTTTAGAGATCTGATTAGGTTTATGGCTCTAGTAAAGCTGTCTAGGCGCTAACTGCAGCGGTCCTGATACTTGGTGTGTATATATATTGAGTGCTAGAGAACATGTAATGGGAGATGTTAGAGCATAACTGTGTGGGTACAAGACTTGTAAACCCGAAGTCTGTTATCTGAAGGAATGGTAAGGATTGACTGGGCAGAAAGAGCCAGGGATGAAGCATATGCGTCTTCTAATAACTGACTAAAGTTGCGATAGTAGTATTTGGTATAGTCAATTTGGATGGTAGCTAATGGATAACATTTACAGGGCAGAGTACTGTATTTCTACTTAATATGAAAAAGGTGTTACTTAGCTAGATAAAGATTTAATCTATACTGTATTTTCACGTAACAAATCACTAATTGAGGCACTATCAGTGTGACAGTGCTGTTAATGTATCCTGTCTTATTTTGACCAAAATTCGGATGAAGTAAACTTTAGAAAATATAATTGAAGATGTGGTAAAATGGCTTTCAGTTGTTTTGTTAAATTTATAACTTTATATAAAAATTGATAATACTGTGTGTTATGGCATTGTATATGGTAGAGTATTATAGATGGTGCTTTAATGGCTTTTGAGGTGTTTTAGTAACAGTACCACAATCATCCACTGATCTAAAGCAAAATAAATTATCCCATAGCCCGCCTGTTTGTGGTTCACTTCTCTTTAGAAGGATTACATGGAACTACAGTTTGCCTGTGGAAATCTTGTCTTGCCATGAAAATGTTAATATTCATCTCACTAAATGATTTTGTGTATCCTGTAAAAATCCATAGATCTACAGTAACACTTCATTTCACAAATAGTTCTAAGTGAAAACAATTCAGTTCTTAAAAGTAGTCAACAGAATTTTGCTTGCATTCAGGAACTCCACACTGGGAGACAAACACAGCCATGACCATCTTCCCTCATGCAAACACAGGTGAAGCCATCTTCCCCTGAATCAGAAAACAAATTAAGTTTGAGGCACCACTGTATTTGCTAGTAAATAGTGTCAAAGTATTTAGGTCTGTTAATATGTTTGCTAGTTTGTTCTGAAAATGTTTGGAGACTGTGAAATTCTTTTTTAACTTTTGCTATTATTTTATAGAACTTATAAATCTTTTCCCTTTTCGTGTTTCATAACTCATATTCCTGTGCTAAGCATCAGCTTTGTGCTGTTTCCTAAACATCAATATTGCTGTTTCTATGAGTACTTTTTTAAGTCTCTTGCATGTTTTACTATTTAATCATATATTGCCTTTTAAAAAAAATACTTAAAAAATTGTTTTAACTATAATTGAATTGTACATTTTGATGGTTTAATGAACTCGTTAGACTTAATGTTATGTTCAGTAAAGGTTTGGAAATATTTGTAGGACTAGTTTAAATTTTTCAAGATATTAGTGAAGGTTTTTTCTCTATCAGATTTGATTGGTAAATTTTACACATACATAATGATCACATTCATCATAGAGAATTTTTTATTTTGGTCTTGGAAATCAAAGTCAGGACCTTGTTCTTGCCAGACAGGTGCTTATGCCATTGAGCTATATCCCCGACCCCATAATAGAGAATTGTAACTATACATGATGTATCTTCTTTTTTTTTTTTCCCATTCCCCTACCTTCATGTAAACCACAGCCATGCCTCCCCTCCGCATTTATAAAAGCTTTGTCTCCATTCCCCTCCCATTCCCTCCCCATTTGAACATTTTCTTCCTATTTCACAACACCTACTATACATTTTGGTCCTTATTTACACTTTTAAGTTTCTCACATCAGAGAAACAATGTGGTATTTACACATATTTGTCAGATTTCACTTTTTAAAGAGTATGGACTCAAGGTGCATTCATTTACCTAGAAATGTCTCAAATGTGTCCGAAGGATTCTTTTTTTAAACTGAATTAAATTTAAACATATATAAGCTAAATAATTGTTTCCTTTTGCTTATTTATAGTGAATTAGTACCATCTTATGATTCAGCTACTTTTGTTTTAGAGAATTTCAGGTAAGAATTTTTGATGACTAGCTTTTTGATACATATACATATGCAAAAACCAGAAAGTTGTTATTTCACAGTAGGCTGGCTAGGGATCTGTTGAACTATATCACTTCAAAGAAATAAGAAATGCAGATAAATTTCCTTTTAGAAATTTAAGGTGCTCTTGTTTTGTTTATTTTAGCATGTTAAATGAATTAGGAACTTCATTGTTTTCGTTTGTTTTTTTTAATTTTTATTTTAAAGAAAAAGAAACAAGAAACAAGATTCCAAAACAATGTGATAGGAGGGTAACAATGGTTATCACCTTTCGTGTATTGTTATCTTCAAATTAGTTACTTAGAGTACGAGATACCAGCATTTAATTGTCCAAACGATATTAGCACAAACCTCTCTTTTCAGTGAACTGAAATTAGTAGTATAACTATTTTAATTCTTTTGTATATATATGTATATATGTATTTTTTTCTTTTGATTTTCCCTTCCTTGTTTCCACTCCCCTAAACCAGTTTCTCTTTCCTTTTGAAGTTTCTTCCCATTGTACAGTATCTATTGTACATTTTCAAAGGTGATTTTACTTGTACAAGCTGAGTATTCCTTATCTGAAATCTTTGAAACTAGAAGTATTTAAGATTTCAGATTTTTAAATATTTGCATATACATAATAAAATGCCTTAGTTATGAGATCCAAGTCCAGAAACAAAATTTATGTATATAACATATACATATTATACACATAGCCTGATAGTAATTTTACAAAGATTTTAGTGTGCCTTTAATTTGTTTTTTTTTGTTTGCTTGTTTTGTTTTTATTTTTGTTTTTTTAGCACAGGGTTTCATGTTGTTCAGGTCATCCTTGAACTCACTATGTAGACCAGCTAACCCTCCTGCCTTAGCCTCCCAGAGTGCTGAGATTACAGGCATATACCATCATACCCAGCTAAATACTACTTACTTAAGCAAAATTAGTTTCAGGATAATTAGTGATACTTTCCTCATAAATGTCACATCTTTAAGAGTGTTTTTTGGTTGTACTTTCCTTTCTTTTTACTGAAACAAACTATGAATTGTTGAATAATTATCATTAAATTTTACTTCTAGTTTATAAATATATATAATCATGTACAGTAAAATCTTGATTGCCTTATGGTCTTGGGATTTTGATTGGGTTTCTTTTTCTTTAGCACTTTGCGCCAAAGAGCAGATCCTGTTTATAGTCCACCTCTTCAAGTTTCAGGACTTTGCTGGAGATTAAAAGTTTACCCAGTAAGTTTTTCATGTTTCTAATAAACTTTGAAACCAAGGTCTTTTTTTCAGGGTTCTACAATGTACTTGTTCAACTTTTTAGAACAATAAAGAAATTAAGGTAATGATGATTTTATTTCTTCATGGGCTGTTGTACTAAATATAGAAACTGGGTTGTATAAGTATAAACTCTGATATGTTATTAAATTTTATTTCTGGTTTGGGGAAGTACACTTACCATTAGAAAAAAAATCTTCTTTTAAAAGTTATTTTAAAAAATAGAGGTACAAAGTGCAAGGTCCTGAGTTCAATTCCTGGTACCAAAACAAAACAAAACAAAAATATAGGTACAGAAACCCAGACAAAACCACATATGTGCTGTGTACTCACATGCACTTTAGTGTGCTATTTTGTTTTTTTTTTTTTTATTTTAAAGACAAAAGAATGGAGACATATGAACCAGAAAAGCCATAAACAATACAGAAAATACAAAGTTATACAGAATATAGGAGGGAATTAGCACTGGATGTTGTATTGCATAGTTATCTTCACATTAGTTAACACAAAAACATTAAAGGAAATACCAAATTATAGATAAGATAGTAGGGAATTTGCACTGGATGCTGTATAATATAAAGTTATCTTCATTTCTGCTAGTACAAAAACGACTGAGGAAATACAGAATTATAGAGAACATAGGAGGGAAGTAGCTCTGGATGCTGTCCTACATGTTACCTTCATCTTTGTTACTCAGGTTACACAGATGATGGCCCTTTTGATCAGTTCGTTTTTTCTCCTCCCTCATCTCCTTTGCCCTACCACTCAATCAGTCATCTCCCCTGTGATAATAACTGTACTCCTGGGTTTATCTATATCCTTGGACTCTCACCTTGGGAAGAGATATAGCTGCCTCAGACTATACTATAACATACAGGGGTGTATACAAACT
>PVLD010025447.1:0-23706 GCA_004027595.1 Dinomys branickii
CCATCTTGAAGTTCTCTCGTAAAATTTATTTAGTTATTTGTTACTTTCTAATGAATTGACCATTACATTTCTAAAGTTCTGAAATGGCCAACAGACCATAGAAAGATACCACTTTAGGCTCCTGCTTGAAACCAACAGCTACAGAAAACTGCTGGCCTTGATTCAGGGCCATTAGAATTGCATAATTGTGCTCTTGTTCTGGTATCTTTCAGTTAACTTTCATTGTCTGTTGCTCGGTGTAGCTGTATGCTTTTTTCTCTGTGTATATTCACCATGGTGCTATGATGTGTTCAGATAGCTGTTGATTGATGTGTAGATAGTTTCCAGTATGTAGGCTATTAAAATTGTGCTGCAGCAAACCATCTCTTATATATGGGGAATCTATGTACCAATTTCTCTTGGGTATATGTACCTAGGAATGGAATTGCTGGGTGATAGAAAATATAGATAAATTGAGCTTTAGAGATATTGTCAGTCCAACTATTTAAAAATAGTTGTATCCATCAGCATTTCTGTCAGCATTGTTTGAGAGTTCCAGTTCCTCCACATGATTGCCAGCACTTGCAACACAAATTACCTTGTAGAAAGAAAGCCTCTGTAAGTCTCCCTCCCACGATTTGTACAGACAACAGTGGGAAGTGTGTTTTATACAGTAGAGCCTTTGTATGATTAGCCAGGGCCCTTGGTGACTCTGCTACAAATGTTTTGGTCACATAGGGGGTTTAGAAGCTGACTTCTTGGGGAAATTTAGGAGACAAAGGGGTAGGGGATGCATGACAGTAGACCCCAAAATTTTGGAGACAAAAATGGCTGGTGCTGGAGGCTATCATAATGTTTCCTTGGGAGCCAGCAAAAGTGAAAGACGAGAGAGCAGAGGTGGTAAAAGGAAGAAGAGCTATGGGGTGGAGGTGGGCTGGGAGCTGTTGTTTTCAAGGGAGCCATGAAAGCAGAGCCATCTCCCTCTGCACTTTGTATTCATTCATAATATGCATTAAAAAAAACATGGATTGATATATCTAATCTTGCCAACAGGATTAGAAGGCATATTTTGTTACAGTTGAGTAAACTGAGGCTATTTAGAGAGAGCAGCCACATGAATTCTTTGGCTGTTAAATAGCAGAGTCAGGAATCCAAGCCTTGTACTCTGATAACTTGTAAGGGGTGATGAAAATATAAGATGAACGTTTAAATTAAATTTATTACAGTAAAAGACACTTTGCTACTGATCTCCCTCAAATTACTCCACCTTACTTTGAACATATGTGTCTTTGTTCTTGCCACTTTCCGAAGTAGTTCTAGAAGTCCTATATTGTGATTGTCTTTAGTTGCACCATTGTGCCTGTCTTAGTGTCCTGAATTGATTCAAAATGTTTACTGTTCGTGATCATTTTGACTTTTGGGAAGAGACACAGGTGTAAGATCTCGGTAAGTAAGGTGGATGAGGATGCACTGTAATGGCTTATAAGCCTCTCATTCTGTTCGATGGCAATGCAGCATCAGTATTCACTATTTTGATCCCACTTCATAAAGACATAGAAGAGGACTTCCAGAACTGCTTCAGAAAGTGGTTAAGAATGATGGCATAGTTTGTTTAAAATGTGAAGCATATTTTGAGGGAGGATTCTTTCACTGAGGAACCCTTTCCATTCACTGTATTTTTTGATCACATCTTGTAGAAGTGCTGGTGTCTACCATCTTCTTACTGATGTTCAGGATGCAGCATTTGTTGAGATTTTTCATAGTCTAAAGTCCTTTCTTACCTAGAGTCAGACAATCTTGATGGAGTTTTGTTTTTCCTGAGAATTGAGAGCTTTATAATTTAAGAGAATGGATTGTGGTATCCAATTGACTTTTATCCAAACTGTTTCCACAGATTTCTAGCTGTTTATTTTTGGTCTTAGTGTTTGCATTTGCAAACTGTGTCTAAGAATACCTACCTCACAGTACAATTATAGGGGAGTCTATATATGTGAAGGACCTGGGACTGCTTGATGCATTTGTAGTTAAGGGTTTAGTACTGTAAGTCTGACTTTTGAATGTTTGAAAGTCATATTCATTTGTAAGTCCAACAAAGTGAGTCCTTTGTCCTATAAAGTGAGACCTATAAACCTTAATACAAAGGTACAGTGTAAAGCATTAAAAAAAAACACACACATACTAGTACTGTAAATGAACACAGCAGACACACAGCTACTTCTACAATTTGTTTGCATCTATGAATGTTTGTCATGCAAAATCTGTTCATATCTGTGGAAGTTTGTAATTTTTGAATGTTTGTAAGTCAGGGATTTTATGTAGTTGTCTTAAATGGTTGTCCTTAGTGTTCTGAGAGGCACTGACTTGAGCTTCTTTGTACAGTATTTTTGTCCACATATTCATTGTAGCCAAGCTAGTCAGCTCCATCCTATTTTTGTAGGATGTCATAGATATTGCAAGTGATTGAATATCTGGAAGATTTTGAACAGAAGCCATTCTGTATGGAAACGCCAGGCTGTGTCTGGAATTTTCATCAGTTGTTGGTTGTTGAGGGGCAGAAGTGGTTCAGCAACCACTGTCCTAGTAGGGGCTCCAAGCTGGACAACTTGGGTTTCTTCCCTCTCACTTTTTCTCTGCCTGCCTCCTTCCTTTGCTACCTCCCTCCCTCTCTCTTTACCTCTTTTCCTTCCTTCATAATAATGACTCTGCCCTTCTCCAGCCCAGGACAGGAGCCCTCCTGAGATCTGCACTCTATACAACCACGTTGAATTACTTTCTGGTAATGTTATAGATACATCAAAATGTAGACTTCATGACACATTTTCCATAAATCAATGTTTGTGAACACTGTACAGAAAATGAACTGATTTTTGCAAGCCATCATGACAAGTATTAGATATCCAATAATAGCTTTCACATTTTCTTTAGAGGTCAAATTCATTTCATTCAAAATGAGTATTCTGTTTAAAACAATTTTGGGAATCTGTCATATCAGACTAGGGTAGAGAGATCATTATTTTCTCTTTTTTCTGATGAAGGTATTACAAAGGTGAAACTTCTTACTCCTGTGCTCTATGGTCTGTGAGAAATTTTTTGCACATGTCCTTCTAAAAGCCCGTTTTGTTGTTGGTGCAACTCTGATTCTTCTGTTCTATATTGAGCTCTACTCCAGGTGAGACACAGGCAGTGTCTCCAGGCCTCGGTAAGCCTTGAGGTGGAAATCCTTCAGTTCACATGTGGAGTGAGGTGTGGGAGGTGACCAGAAGTGTGGGCTGGCTCTAGACTTTGGAATTGGAGCTGAAACCACATTTCCTGCAGCCTGGATTTAGGTGTTTGTCTTCTCATGCTGCTTGCTAGCCTCCTCCTTTACTCTGTCTAATGACTGCCTTCTCTGATAACCAAAGCTAGGAGCGTGGTGTTGTGTTCCAGAATTTGAATTTCCTCTGTGAGATCTGGTTTGATTCATATGAGTTTCTGTTTGGTGCACGTGCTTGGCTCTGCCTTAGTCCTATGATGAAAGGTATCAAGTGATGGCCATTGAATGGCTCTGGGCTTTAGATGCTATTTCCACTATAGATGCTGTTAAGGAGCCCAGGTGTCAAAAGGGGTCTTGAAGGCCCAAGTGAACTTAGAGCTTGCTTAGTTCCTTTGGTCCTCATCCCTGAGACTCATTTGGTGCCACTGAGTAGTTTTGGGTGTTAGCTCCTTGCTCTGCCCTTGCTTATGGTGAACTCTAGATGGACATGTGTGTTTATGATAGAAAAGGCGAAAGATTTATACGATCTAAAGAGAAACCAGAGTATTATGTTTATGATAGAGATATTAGTGCTATATTAATGTTTTATAGTGCTGTTCTTAATTTTATACAGTGGATCCTAACATAATCTATTTTATTACCATATTAAAGTTACATATACTGTAGTTTTCACTTAACTATATATGTCTGAGAAATAGTGCTCAGATTATTCCTGCTGGAGGTGAATTTTCTTTGAGAAATATTTTATGCTAAGTAGGTTATTGCTGATTCTGTAGATGATCTTTTCCTGTTTGTGACTTAGAGATGTGGTTTGAAAGTAGTATGAGCATTTTCAAAAATGAAATGACTTTATGTAGTTGTCTTTATTCAATTATGAACCTATTTTAAAATCTAGGAACAATAAATCCAAGTAAATATAAAAACTGGCTTTTATCCCAATTTTCTGTAAGAATGTTTATTGCAGCATTCATTCACTACTCACTTTATATTTATTGAACGCAAATAACCTGCAGTTGACCCACTACCCATCAGCTGAGAAAGGAATGCTTAAGCTGTGGTACATCATACAATAGATTTCAATGCAGCTAGTAAAGACAGTGGAATTATATTCTAGAGTGCTGATATGGGAGGTTTCCAAGATATATTATTAAATTAAAAGTGAACAGGGCACAGAACAAGCAATATGGTATGATCCTATTTGTGTGTTTTTAAAAACATATACATACAAAGTAATTGTTCATCTTTTTTTTTTTTTTTTTTTTGCGGTACTGGGGATCGAACTCAGGACCCTGCGCTTGCTAGGCAGGCGCTTATTCCACTGAGCTATATCCCCAGCTCCTGTTCATCTATATAAAAATTTACAATTCTTTTTTTTTTTTTGGTGGTACCGGGGTTGAACTCAGAACCTTGCACTTGCCAGGCAGGTGCTTATTCACTGAGTTATATCCCTAGCCCCCTATAAAAATTTACAGAAAGATACATATTTATAGATATGGGTGGGAGATAGAGAGGATAGAATTATATTTGTAAAAGTTTATGTTTCCTGTACTGGAGGGTTTTTTTCCCCTGCAGTGTTGGCAATCAGAGCCAGGGCCTCACACATGGTAGGCAAGTGGTCTACTACTGAGCTAATCTCTCACCTCTATGGGTTTGTTTGTTTGTGTTGCTGGGGATTGAACCATGGCCTTTGTACTGAGCTACATCCCCAGCCCTTTGAAAAATTTTATTTATTTATTTATACATACTTTGAGACAGGGTCTCACTAAGTTTCTAAGTTGCCCAGGCTGAGGCTGAACTTGCTATCCTAATTCAGCCTCCCAGAGTGCTAAGGTTATAGGTATGCCAACACATCTGGCTGTAATTTTGAAAACCCGAATGATTATTTTAATGTTAGTTCAAAAAAGGTAACTCAATGATAGGTCTTTCGTTGCTTTCTAGGTATTCCTCTTTAATTTTTTTGTGGTTTACAAATTACATCTTTAACTTATTGCAGCCCACCTGCTAAGAATGTTACACTACTGTCTCTGTGATATGAGAACCATGCATTTCTAGCTTTCATTGCTTTGTGTAGCTTTGAGTGAGAATTCCTTCAGTCTGAAGAACTTCAACATTCCTCCCAGTACCGGTCTACTGGCAGCACGTTTTCTCAGCTTTTGTTTGTTGAGAATGTCTTTATTCTCCTTCAATTCCAAAGGAGATTTTCACTGGATGTGAAATTCTAGGCTGGCAGCTTTACTTCCAGCAGTTCGAAGACATGGTTCCAGCTTGCCTTTGCCCCAGGAAGGGGTGTGTGTGTGTGTGTGTGTCACTTCTCAACTCTTGTTTTTGTTCCTCTAGTATATAGTGTGCTGTGCCCCTCTTCTGCAGCTCTTTCTTGAGTCTTTCTCTTTATTACTGGCAGTTGTTTGATTATATGCTTTGGTGGAGTGTTGCCATTAGCCTGCTTGTTGCTTGTTGAGATTAAGTCTGTAAAATTAGAGTTTTCATTAACATTTTGGAAAATGTATTGGCATTTTCCAGCTTTTTTCCTATTCCGCCTGTTGCACCTTCTCAGTCTTTCAGTTACATTTACTTTAGGGGTTTGCTGTTATCCCCTAGAGGCCGCCTTTCCTGTGCACTTAGCCTGTTGCATATCTGATGTACTCTCTTCACACTTCTGCAGTATTTGCCACAGTCTTAGCCAGCTCATCCCATGATGATACCATATTTCAGATATCATATTTTTCATTTCAGATACCATATTTTTCTCCTCTAGAAATTCCATCTGGGCTTATGGTTTATATTTCTCTTCTTTATGCTCCTGTTGTCTTGTAAGTCCTTTTACACATTCATTATGCTAGCCTAAAGCTCTTGTTATTTCATCCACATTACTGTTTCTAGTTCTGTTTTTGTTGATTGAATTTCTTTTGGTTATGGACCACATTTTTCTGCTTTTGTTTTATGTCTAGTAATTTTTGGACCATAGTGATATAGTGAATGTTACATTGTTGAGCGTTAGCTTTTTTGTGTTCATTTAAACAGCAGCATTGGGTTGTGTCCCGGCAGGAAGTGCATATACTTGTTAATATGCTTCCTTCTTTTAAGGATTGCTTTTCTATCTTTTTAGAACCAGGTCTAGGTCAAAGATTGGCAAATAGTGGCCTGCTGGCCAAATATGGCTCTTATTTTTGTAGTCTTTCAGAACATAGCTGTGTCATTTGTGTGTCATCTGTGGTGCTTTCATGCTGTAGGGGCAAGGCTGGGTCATCACTGAGACAGATTGTATGGCCCATGAAGCTTAGAATATTTACTCTGCCCTTTGTAGAGAAATCTGAAGTTTCTTACCTAAAGGAGCCTACATTCTTGGTCTAGGTTATCCCTGAGCCCAGCTGTAACCTTGTTGTACTCTCTCGTGGTTATGCTGGGTATTCATCCAGCTAACTCTCTCTAATTCTAACTCCTTGGAACCTACATTTTCCTGCTGTTTGTCTTCCTTTTGCCCAGCAGCTGTTATTTACCTGAATTTTTGGAGTCTTACCAGCTGCATGCTTGGCCTAGCATGCAGTCAGGGACCAGAGGGACCCCTATAGGTTTCTGGAGCTCCTTCCCTGTGAACACTCTCCTCATGGGTACTTAGCTCACCAATTGCAGCTGCTCTATGAATGCTGGCCTCTGTCTCCTTAGCTCAGGGCCTTTCCATCCTCTGTTTAGGACTGGTTTTTTTCCCATACAGAAAGCTCCTGTGATTCACCTCATTTGTTTTCCTTCTTAGGGATCACATTTCAGTATGGCATATCATTTGATGTCTGAAAAGTATCTTACATATTTGTTCAGTTTTCTAGGCATGTGTGGTAGGAATGCTTGTTCTTTTGTTGGACCAACTTTTCCCTCAATGGAGTTTTTACTTTCCAACATATGCTGTACTGGCATCAAAATTTAAGATTACTTGGTGTATAAATTAGTAGTGCAGAGTAAAGTATGGAGGAGTTTGGTGTGTATGTTTCCCAGACAGGCAATTTGCCAATGTAGAGTTAAAAAGTTCAGTAGAATTCCTTCTCTCCGTAGAAGCATTTGCCTCTCGTTTGGGCTTTGTAAAGCCAGAAGGTCAGAGGTGAAACTGAAAAGGCTTTTAAACCTGCCAGAGGATTTAAGCTCTGAATCAAATCCTCTCCCACTTGGTGTTACACATCTAAACTGGGTACTTTGTCACGCAGCCTTTGAGTTCTGGATTTGACTTGTGCTTTGAGGGCTTAGTTAATTATACAAAGTCTGCTTTTGGCATCAGCAACCCTTCGAGCCCTGCAAGGAATTGTCCAGCAGTGCTTTTCACTTACTGCCTTTTTTTAGGAAGAGCTTTTCTCATTGTAGTTTTCTTTCTTGTTTAAAATCATGAAACATTTGTTTCATGATTAAAATCAAGAATATTTCAGTACCTTTGCTCTGGTCAGGAAAGGGGACATTGCAGCACCTAGAAGTCTTTGATGTGTCCCATCTGTGTCATGACTACTGTCTCCCTCCAACAGGCAAATACTTCTCTTTCATTTTTCAGCACTAAGTATTTTTCTTTCTTCTTTCCCTCTCTTAATTCCTTCCTTCCTTTTCTTATACTGAAGATTGAATCCAAAGCCTCCACACTAAAGGCTTTTTTATTTTTTAATTTTGAGACAGTATCTTGCTAAGTTGCTAAATTGTCCAGGCTGGGCTCAAACTGATTATCCTGCTGCCTCAGCCATCCAGAGTGCTGGGATCACAGATGTATCCTGGCTATTTTTTCACTTTCATTAATGGTTTTTGTACCTGTGCATGCATCTCTAAAAATTATACTTCGGTTTTGCCTACTTTGAAATTTTTATGAATGATAGACTGCATTTAATTTTTGTGTTGCTTATTTCTTCAATATTATGTTTATAGGATTCACCCAAGGTGTTGAATATATATGTAGTTAATTCATTTTCACTTCTGTGTAAGATCTCATTACATGTGTGTGTCACTATTTATATTTCCATTGCACAGTGTTGGAATGAGCATGTATCTATCTATATCTATATTCTGGTGCATAAAAGTAGGCATAGGGTTCAGGGGAATTGCATGTTTTCTTTTTTAAAAATGTCTGCTCAGGTCTTTTAACCTATTTTTTTTTGTTGAGTTGTCTTTTCTTTTTTTCACTGATTTGAAGACTTATATATTTTGGAGTTGTATAGTGAATACTTTTCCACCCTGAGGGTTGTTTTTTCATGATCTTTTTTGTGGTCTTTTTACATTGCAGTTTTAATGTGGTCATACATTTGTTTTTCCCCTTAATAAATAAAGGTTAGTGCTTTTCTGTTTTTTATGAACTGTTTGCCTACCTTGAGAGTCTGAGGGTAGTTTTCTTTGTTATCTGTAATGGCTGTATACTTTGCCTCCCTTGTTGAAGTTTATGCACTTTGTACGTGGTATAGATAAGGTTGGGGTCTAGTCTCCCTTTTTTCCTGTGTGGATACCATGTTTTCTTAGTAAAATTTGCAGAATAGCTTGTCCTTTTTCATTGTTTCAGTATTCTGTCACTGGTGAAGCATATATATATATATATATATATATTTATATTTGGGGCTTTCTCTTTATTCTGCTGGTCGGTCTTAATTACTGGGGCTTTATAGGAAATTGTGTGAAGGCAGTCCTCACAGTTGTCTTCTTTGAGAATATCTTAGCTGTTCTTATTCCTTTGTACTTCATATGAATTTAAGAAGTAGCGTGTCAAGTTCAAAGAAACAAAATCTGTTGGATATTTGATTGAGATTGCATTGAGCCTGTACATCAATTGGGGAGAATTGGCATCTTTACAATGCTGAGGCTTCTAGCTCACAGGCATGGCATCTCTTATGTATCAGGGTAGGTGGGTCTTTTTAAATGTCCCTGAATAAAGTCAGTGCTTTTCCTTGTGTAGGGGCTGCCTGTCTTTTGAGGAGATTCTTTTAAGCTCTTGATATGCAGCATTCACAAAATCTCCATCTCATGGAGAGCCTGTGCACATGGAGCAGGCTCTGGGGAGAGGATGAGGTGAATGAACATGGGCACAGCACTGCAGTGCTTGTTTTCTTTTCCTGGTCTTGAGCCCCATTCCACAGCCAGAGATCAGGAGGCCACAGGAACCCAGGTGGATCACTGGCTTCTCAACATGGGCCTTCTCCATTTCTCCTAGGTGTGTTTCCAGGGAATCAGATCTGTGAGAAATCAGCCCTAGGGTTCTCTCTCCCATAGCGTGGCCTCAGGCAGCTACCAGCTTCCTCTTAGCAGCTCAGTGGCAGTGAGTTAGCACAGAGTTGGACTGATGAGCTTCAGGAGTGCCAAAGAGCTTGCCAACAAAGCTAGGTAATCCTAAAGTGTTCCTGGAAAACATTTAAAAACTTGTGATTTAGGCTTTTAAAAAAGACTTTTTTTGCCTGGCATGGTGGTGCATGCCTGTTACCCCAGCACTTGGGAGGCTGAGGCAGGAGGATCATTGTGAGTTCGAGATCAGCCTGGGCTACAAAGTGAGCTCAAGGCCAGCCTTAACTACATAGCGAGACCCTGTCTCCAAAAAAAAAAAAAAAAGACTTTTTTGGGGTCAGTTTAGGTAAGTTACACTTTTAGATGACTTTATTCATTTCATCTAGGTTTTAAGTGTATGGATATAAAGTTGTACATGATACCATGGGTCTCTAGTACTTCGAGGATTGATGCACCCATCCTTTTTTCCTCAATTCTTGCCAGAGATTTGCCCATTTATTAGTCTTGTAGATAATCAACCTTTGGCATTCTTGATGCTGTACAGCAGTAGTGGCAAACCTACGGCACCAGTGTTGTTTTTAAGACAAAACATGTTGATATATGATTCTTTCCCATAAATTAAAACCTTAGTGTTCAGATTTTATTGCAGTGTTGGCACTTTGTGATAAATGTGTGGGTTTTGGGTTGCAATTTGGGCGCTTGTTTCTAAAAGATTCACCATCACTGCTGTATAGTATGTTCATTAACTTAATTTTTAGTCTGATAAGTTCCTTCTTTTCAGCATATCCTTGCCTCTGTACCCATTATTTTTCCTGAGTGCTGGGATTACAGGCATGCACTACCATGCCTATCTTGAGGGGGACATTTTTGCCATTGATAGGTACTTACTTTTTCAGTCTTCAGCTATTTGGTTTTTATAATATATGTAGAAATTAAAGCATAGCTGCATTCAACATTTTTGTTATTCATTTTGGATTGCTTTCTGTCTTCACTTTAATTTCATTAATTTGTTAGTTTAAGATGTTTTGTAATTTTTAAGCACAAAAGAGTCATTCTAGGATTTAATTTTGATTTCTTAATTGCATCTGTTAGAGAATATCTGTGATTGTAGCAAGGCAGTGGAGCAAGCAGTGTCCATCTAGGGGGAGCCGTTGATGTTATTGTCGTATACGATGGTGCCCCCTAGTGTTCAAGGCATGACTCTGTGTGTGTGTGTGTGTGTGTGTGTGTGTGTGTGTGTGTGTGTGTGTGTGTTGTTTCAGTCATTTGTAGTGAGACTCGCTGGATGGATCTTCATTTGGTCAACTTTTGTAAATGTTCCCTGTGTAGTGGACCATAATGTGTATCCACCCTTGCTGGATACCACATTCAGTGTAAGTCCTTTAAGTCATATATTGTATCTGTGGTATAAAACTGTCTTTGTCTTTACTGATTTTTGACTATTTCTATTAATGATTGAGAAAGATGTATTAGAACTCATCATGATTGTAACATGTCTAATTCTCTGTACAGTTCTATTTGTGCTGTGTTTATATTTTGAAACTATACTATCATGTCCTTCAAATTCAGAGCTATTGGGTATTTTTGGCAAATTGGAGTCTATGTTGTTGGGGAATGACTTTACCACTAATGACGCCTTTAGCTTTAAAGTCTCTTTGGTCTCATTAATGTGCTTGGACTAGTTTTTTTGTGGGTAGTGTTTGCACTATTTATTTATCCCTTATGTAGGTCAGTCTCTGTATCCTTGTGTTTCATTTGTCTCTTGTAAACAGGTTGTAGTTGGATTAAAAAATACAGCCTGTTTTTTTTTTTTTACCTTTTAAGTGGAAGAGTTTGTTTACATTTATTTGAGCCTAAATCTGCTACCTTATTTTGTGCTTTTTGCCCTACCAGTGCTACTCTTTATGGATTGAATTTATTTAATTTTTCTCCCTTAACTAATTTTGAAACAGTGTTGTTTTTCTCTTGTTCGATAGAAATTATAGTGTAATGCTAAAATAAAAAATAAGGTTAATCAAGATCTTTGTCCTCCTGGACAGTTTGAAACTTTGGAAATCACCTGATTCTTTTGTTTCTTATATGCTAGTATTGCTCACATTTTATTTCTCTTTTCCAGGACCACAAGTCCTGGTCACTCTTAAATACAATTAGTATGATTTCAGCTTAGTGCACATATGTATGATTCTTGCCTCTTCACTTTTTTTACATCTCTTAACTTCCATGTGGGATCACTCATTTTAATGGAAAGGTTTTAGAATTTCCTCTCATGAGGGCCTGCTGCTGCTAAATTCTTTCTGTTAGTGTGAGAATGTCTTCATTCAGCCCTAATTCTCAAAGGATACTTTTCCTACAGGATTCTAGATTAAACTGACATTTTCTTTCAGCACTTGGAGATACCATTCCACTGCCTGCCCTTTGTTGCTCCTCAGAAAAAGTTGCTGCCCGGCTGGTTGCTCCTCTTCTGTTGTCCTGGTTTCCCCAGGCTGACCCCACTTTCCCCCCACTGTTTTAAAGACTTTTCCTGTGTTTTCTCCGGGTGGATTTGATTTCTGCTCATTTTTCCTTTGAATTTGTTGGGTTTCCTGAGTTTGTGAATTGGTGCCTTTCATTAGTTATACAAAAATCTCTAACTACTTTCACTTCAAATGTCATCTCCTTTTTATTCTCAAGTTTTTGTAACTTAATTTATATAAATGTTCATTAATTTTCTTTGTTTTTCTTCATATTTCCTGCCTTTTTGTCCTTCTGTGCTGCAATGGAGATAGATGTTTCCTTTTTTTCTTTATTGAGTTTGCAAAGTCTATTTTTAGTCATGTCCAAGGATTGCTGGAGTCTGATCCCCATTCTTTAGGTTCTCTCAATTCACTGAGTTTTTAATATTGTTTTTGGTTTTTATTTCTTAGGTGTTGTTTGGTTTATTTCTAGGTTATTTACATTTTACCATTTTCTGCAGGTGTTTTTCAATTTGTCCTTCAGTTCATTTGACCCTATGAGTATTTTATTATTGGGCAATTCCAACTTTGAATGTTCGGGTCTTCTGTTTGTTGCTTATGCTAATCGTTGCCCCATGATATATTTATTTATGTGCTTTGTTATTTCCTATTATTCACTATTTTTCCCCTTAGGAATTGTGTGTATGTGCACACGTGTATGTGTTTGAGTTGGGCAAAGCCTGGAATAAAGAAGCTTTTGTCCAGGGAGGACTTTTGCCTAGGTTGGGCTCAAATTTGCAGTTCTCCTGCCTTAGTCTCTCAGAGACCTGGAATTAGAGGTATGAGCCACTGATGGGAACTTGGCTTGCAAAAATGCATGAATGTAGAATCCCACATAGTGTATGATTCATGTGATGTGTGCCGGTTAGGCTGGGGAAGTGCATGGAAGTAGAGAAGGATTTCAAATAAGCACAAGCATTTTTGGGGGGAGGGTGATGGAGATGTTCTAAAATAAGATTAAGATGATGGTAACAAAGCACTCTAAATATTCTAAAATCACCCAGTTGTAAACTTAAAACAGGTGAGTTTTATGGCATATAAAGTGTAACTCAATAAAGTGGTTAAAAATACATGAAGGCCACTTGTGACATTAAGTCCTCAAAACTGTGATTTTTATCTCTTTTCTTTTTTGCTCTTGTCATTGCCAAGTTCTCTGGGGAGGTGGTGGTGGAGGTGGTGGCCTGGTTTACTTTTCCTACCCTGTGGGGACAGTCTGGGAACCCAGCTTGGTTTCTTCCTTTGGCTGCCTGGACTCCCTGAGTCCTTTCACCTTGCACGAAGCTTTTCCTAGGTCCACTGGCTCTACCCAAGATTTTAACTTTGTAGATTTGTAGCATCTGGAAGCTTCTCTGTGCTTTTAAAGAGATTACAGCTCACTTCCTCCTTTCCCACACTGTCGCTGTCTCTCAACACAGAAGGAGGGGTGCACAGAACTAGTTCTTGTTCCTGGACCTTGAAGTCCTTTGCTCTCTGTATTCCACCCTCTTGGTGCACATTTCCTGTGGGTTTGGAACACTTTCCCTATCATTCTTAGTGAAACAAGTGATACAGTCAAGTGGGCTTTGATAATGGGGCAAGAGGAGCTAGGGCAGAGGCAGCTGCCAATTCTGACTTACAGTTTTAGAAATTGGGTTGATTTTAGGGGTAGGTATGGTGTGTTTGAAATAAGCTAGTCATGCTTGTATATTAGGATTTTTTTAAATAAGGAAAGTATTTATTATAGTATTATTGTGGATAACATAGTTCCTGTTCTTTTTGTTTCTTAGCCTTTCTGCTAGGTACATTAAGCTTTGGATTTTATGATTTGCATTTGGATTTGGATTTTATGATTTGCCCATGGCTGCTTTTCTTTGCTGGTAAGGACAGAAGAGAAAAGGATGTAGTGTAGGAAAGACACAGGATGTATAAGAAGAGAGGAGAAGGCTCTCAACATAGGCACCAGCAATAAATAGCACTTTTGCTAAATTAAAAAGACAAAGCCTTGTTTACTGAATTAACACATTAAAATGAAGTTAATAACATTTTGAGCTCCAAATTTGTAGTGTGTTTACTTGCATGTAAAGTCTTGATACTTACAAATGGTGTGTTTTTTTGCATTGCAGCCCCCCTTTTATTCTGACATATTCCTATCTAAGGGTCATAGGAGAGTGCCTACTTCCCAGTTGCCGTGAGCCTGAAACACCTGTCTGGTCTTTTTCAGATAGCAGCTTCCTACATCCTTGTCTCTGCCCCTGTCTTTTAATCCCATAGTGTTCTGTGCTGCTTTGTACCCTATAACATAAATTGCTTTTGTTTTAGAGTTTGCTGCTTGCAGGAAGACAGTATTGTAGATTTGAAAAACCAAAGCAAACATTATTAAATAGTGCTAATGAAATAATACTAAAAGATACTTAAAAGAGTTGGAGTTTCTTTCCCTGTAATTTTTACCTCCAACATTACATTGCTGTCATCAGTGTATCTATACCATTCTATTACACTGTTTTGCATTTTCTTATTTAGTTCTTCCATTTTACAGACTATTCTTTTGCTAGTTTTTAATGATTTTTTAAACCTAGACTTTAACCACCTGCTTCTTATTAAATATTTAGTTTTCTTCTTTTTTTGTGCTTGACATCCCAGTGTAGATTATTTCCTTACTGTAGATTGCTGAGAATCAGCTACTGGGGCAAGAAGATGAGAGAATTGGATGAGAAAGAAGGCAGAAGGGACCAGCTCCCAACCTTCGTGCCTGCCCTAGAGTACTTGTTGCCTTTGCTTAGAGTTTCTGCTCCTCCTTCCCTCTCTACCTGAAATAAGTCTCCATTTCCCAACACTGACCCATTAACACCTCTCTCCCTCAGCTGAGGATGGAGCCCAGTGGTTTATACATGCCAGGTAGGTACTCTACTACTGAGCCACATCCCTAGCATCCCACTACTACACTTTTTAAAAACTTTTTTCTCCTTCCAGAGGTGGTATCCATGTCAGAATTTTTGGTGAAAAGTATTGAGTTACCTTTTCAGATAAAGATGGCGTCTTAGTTACTTGAATTAAAGAAGGAAAGTTTTATTTAGCTTTGTAGAGGTTTCAGGACATAATCGTCCGGCTCCAAGGCAGAGTGGCAGGGCACAGGGACAACTAACTGTTCATGGTGGCAGGAAACAGCAAAAACAACAAGAGCAAAAAGGGAGAAGCAGAGTGGGGAGAGCAAGCCTCTTTCCCTCCTTTATATTGTTTGTAAGCTACCTGCCCTAGGGCGGGTGTAGCACTCACACCCGTAATACTAGCATTGGACCATGGATCAGTCATAAACTCTAGAAGCCAGCACCCATGACTGCATGAGGCTTTGGGGGGACATCCAGACACAAATTATTACAGATGGTGGTTTAATTTATGGAATAACATTACTAACTGAAGCTGTTATAAGTCAGCTTTTTAAAGAGCCACCCTGCAGTGTGTGGAGGAGCGGTAGTGCTTGTCCTATGGACTGAAGAAAGTAAAAAAATAAACTTGAGTTTGGCCCAGAGTTGGTTTTTTTTTGGTCTTTTTGAGACAGGGTCTCGCTATATAGTTCAGGCTGGCCTTGAGCTCACTTTGTAGCCTAGGCTGGCCCTGAACAACAGTCTTCCTGCCTCAGCCTCCCAAGTTCTGGGATTATAGGCGTGCACCACCACACCCGGCAGCCCAGAGTTTTTGGACTTCTACCTTTTCTTGTTAGTGTGTATTCATTCATGATCAGAATTGTTATGAAATTTATTTTCAGGTTACTTGCAAAGTACAATGAAGATGTTACTCAGGCCACCTATTGGTCACTGGTGGAGCCAAAGGTTATTACCATTGCCTGGATTCTCAGGGTGTGAATGTCTTGCTGCCAGCAGCCAAAGTTTATATACTTGCCTGGGGGGGCACATTGTGTTGGTTCATGCTGTACTTTCTGTGATCATATAAGACATGCTCCGCCATTGCAAAGCCATGCCTGTTCTACCCTCTATGCATATACAGTTGGTTTCAGGTTGGTGCAGTCTGGTATTTAACCTTAAGTTTTATTTTACTAGATTTAGTTGTTTTGTTAGGTCTTTTTGGAGTCATTATTTAGGAACTCACAACCTTTTCCACTTAAATTGTTTAGTGGCTAGTGTACTTTTGACACCTTTGATCAAGTAACTGATAAAGATGTAACATCATCACATCCATGGTGTCTTGTGCCTGGAACATCCATCTCCAGACTGCTTCTTCCATGTCAAGTTTCAGCAACTTGCCTGTCTCTAGGACCGTTTTCTCAGAGCCTTCCTAGTAGAACGTGAATAGCAGAAATACAGAGTGGGTTTTCTGCATAATCATAAAGCCTATAATGAAGACATAGCTTGAACACCTTTTATGCTTATGAAAACATATTTAGGAGGAAAAAAGATAACACATTTAGGTATTTTAGTTGATTGAAGGCACAATATGACTCAGGACTCTGATATGCTGCCAGAACAAATGAATCAACCTTGACTGTCAGCTTCTGGTTGTGGTAACAGAACATGGTATCCAGAATTTGGAGGAGATAGTCTTTCCCTCTTGTGAACTGATTTTTAAAAAGCACTATCTTTAAAAAGAATGAACCTTAAGTTGGAATTTATTCAAGGTGTATGACTGAGATAGTGAAAGGTTTCAAAAGCCAATTTTCTAAGGAAGTTCAGTCAAGCAGTTGGATTACTTAATCTAGAGCACAGAATATTCTTTTGAGGGTGAATGTGGGGAGGTGAATGATGCAATGATAGTGAACCCTTTAGAGTTGTCGATGATAACAAATAGCTGGCTGCCGCACGTCTGCCATAGGTTTGCTACCACTGCACCAGACTTTAGCAGTCCTGTGATGCTTTTACCCCTGGCTTATAGAAGAGGAAATTGAAGATTTGAGAGGTGAAATAATTTGAACTCAAGCTTGGCAGGGTGGACTAGGGAAATAGAGGGGCAACTGCCAGTTGCGGTTGTGGTCAGCACGACCTGATCAGCTCTCCAGTATCATCAAACAGCGAGATGGATGTAGCCTCTGCAGCTTTAGATCATGCATGTCTCTTCCCTTTCAGTTGAACACTGAAAGCTGCCTCTGTCAGGATGCAGTAGAAGAGAGTGAGGTAGTAGGAAGGGAGCTGCTTTTACAGGAGTTGAAGGCTGAGAATGGCAGAAAAGGAAAGCTTGAAATGACAGAAGGTAACTGCAGGAGGCAGCCACCACTCCTAGGGCTGAGGAAAAAAGAAAAGAGATTGGTGAGCCAGAGCTGGGACCAAAGAGGCAGGGTCACAGCCTGGAGCTTTTGATATCTCTGCTGGGTGTGAGGTAGATCTTGGGGGTATAGAGACAGCAGGTCAACAGAAGAGAGGGCAGTGTTGCTCTCCTCTTGCCTGACAGCCTCCCCATTAGAGAAACTCAAGAGAAAGTTCTCTGGAGCAGAGACAAGAGCTGCACTGTTCTAGTGCCAGCACCTCCAGCAGAGTTGAGAGGAGCATTTGGAGTCAAGACAGCAGTCTAGCCCCTGGCCAGGCTGTTCTTTCAGGCAGGCAGCATCTGTTGGTTCCTTCTGTACCTACTTGAACTTGTTCAGTGCAGTGGCATTAGCATCTTGCTGTGTACCTTTGCAGTCATCCTTTGTATACACAGATAAGGTGTACAGTGGGTTTCATGTGGTTCATTACTCCCATAGAGCTCTTGCTTTGTCATGGCAGGCTGTGAGCCTTGCTTGTGAGGGCCTTGGGGACTCTGTAGACACTTTGTGGTCTTTATAACCAGAGGTTTTGCCATACCAGTGCTTCACATATATGACACAGGCCCAGGAAACACATGCTCGCCACTGGCTGGGTTGGGATCTTTCCTCCCTCAAGAGGTGGGGATGAGAGCTCTACCGTGTTCTCAGTGATAACCATACATCCAGGGCATCCATAGTGAGCGTGCTAGCCTTGCCTAAGAATTGTTCTTTTAAAACAAGAGAGCAGATAGAGGTGTTTCAAAGAGATCCATGATCATGTGAGAAATGTTCAACCATTCTTATGGACTGTGCTCTTCATAAAAATCTGGATATGGGGTAGTGAAGCACCATTTGTAGAGTAGAGGTTCAGTACAGTTGTGCTTGAGCTTCTTAGATTAGCTTTTATTCTATTCATAGTTTCTGTGCCAAGGATTATGGGAAGAGGAACTATAGCTCTGCATCTATAATAGACTACTTTGCTTCTGAAATCTAGAAAGTCAGTGGGAATTTTGAAGTAGTTATAACTGTTTAGAAAAGCAAGGGCTGGTTACCATGTATAAGCATGGTAGCTTCCTTTTGGCCAGGCTGTCTTGATCTCCTTTTTAGGAGAATTTTTTGAAATCACAAAAATATTTTTTATTGGGATGTGCCTATAATTTATATAACCATGTTTGTACTGTTAGACATGTAGGCTGTCTTATGATTTTCCAGTATTAAAATGTGATATTGAGACTTTTGTCCAGATTTCTGGTTTTCTCAGTGTAGTTTCTAGAAGTAACATAAAAAACTGAATATAGACACTATGGAGGTGTTGTCAATACATTGTACAAAATTGCTCTTTAGGAACACTGTGGCATTTTACATGTCCTCTGGTGTGGTCTGAGAGTTTCCTTTGTAATACCACTGCCAACCTTGAGTATTGTCATTTAAAAAAAATCTTTGCAATTAAGTGCATACTTAATCATTTCTTTTTTCTTTCTTTCTTTTTTTTTTTTTTTTGAGACAAAGTTTCGCCATGAAGTTGAGGAGGTTGGCCTTTAACTCACTTTGTAGCTCAGGCTAGCCTCGAACTCTCAGTGATCCCCTGCATCAGCCTCCTCTGAGTGCTGGGGTTACAGGAATGTGCCACCATGCCTGGTGATCATTTCACTGTTTTAATTGTGCCTTTCAATTACTAATGTGGCTGCATAGTTTTCCTAAGTTTATGGATCAGTTTTATTGGTTCTTTTTTGTTTGTGTTGTTTGTCCAATTCTGAGTACAGCAGTGGAAGGTGCATTGCACAGTATTAATACTCAGTGGTTCTGCAGCCACCCTGTGCTGAGAATTGTGTTGTTACTCTATGCCCTAGGGGGAGGCCCCTGGGAAGTGTAGCCCTGGCTTACTTTTGACCCTTCCTGCTCAGCACTGTGTCAGTGCCTCAGATAAGAATTTGGAAGTGTGTTTTTCAAGTTTGCTGGTGATGTAGAATTGGGAAAGACAAGTATTAATATAGATGAGTGAATCATGATTTTCATGATCTTGAAGGGATCAAACACTAGTGGAATGTGGTGAAGTATAAGGGATGTTTTGAGAACCCTGTCTGTTCTCCCTCCCTCCTTCCTATCTCTCTTCTCTTCATCACCATTTCTTTTTCCCTTCCCTTTTTTTGTTTCCTATCTATTGCATAAATGGAAACATTTAATAGTTTCATGTGCAAAGCTGAGTGTGACTTCCTGGTAGATTTCCATTCTTGGCCTGTGCATACCTCTTTTACTTTGTGGAGTTGAGTTTACAGGTAGACCCTCTTACTTAGTTCTAGACTTTCTGTTTTGAGCAGCTTTCACAGAACTGACCTGATACAAGGCGCTCATGAGAGGTCTGAAAGTGCCCCTGTGTCCCTAAGTGTGAGTTGCAGAGTGAGGGATGTTGAGTGAGGGGGAGAAGGCTCTAGGACTGGGTGACCCCTTTCCAGGCCAAGCAGGGCAGCCACTGGGCATTTGGGGGTCTCACTTGTGCCTTTTGATCACCACTGCAAATGGATTCCTGAACCGGACGGATCTCACTATTACTAGAACTTTTCAGGAGGAACTGGGTAGCCGCCTTCTGAAGATACAAGATTTCTGTATTCCTAGAAGGATGCTTGATATAGTGGAGAAATGGATACCAGCTGGGTCTGAATTCAGGGCAGAGCCTTGACTGACTTCTGTGGTCTTAATGATTCTTTAATCATTTAGATGTGGATTTTCTGCAAAATAGCTTTTGATAACGTGCTTCTTGTTGTTCGTATGTTATATCTATAGAGATGATGCCATAGTTTCTGTACAGTTCTGGGCATTTTGGTGCTACCTCTTTCATTCTCTTTGAAAAGCTGGGCCATGTAGCCTGGGATTGCCACTGACTGTGTGACTTTCTTCATTATATTTGTATGCACATATGATAAATTTATATAAAGTGACAGCAGGCAGATGGGTTGATCCAAGTCTGACTTTTTTTTGGTGGTAATTTTTTGGTACTTGCACTGAGTTACATCTCCAGTTCTTTTTATTTTTCATGATAGGATCTTGCTAATTAGCCCAGGCTGGACTTAAACTTGTGATCCTCTTGCCTGAGCTCCCCGGAGTGCTGGGATTACAGGTGGATGCCACCATGCTTAACTGAGTCTGTGGTTTTAAATTAGGAATGTACCAGAATTTTTAGCCTCATTTAAACTTTCAGTGTATTGAGCAGCTGCCCACTGAGCCATGTTATCAGATGAGGCCAGCCATCCTTGTCCATGGTGTCTTTCTGCACCTACATACTGTGTGCCTGTGGACAGGAGGAGGCTCCTGTGCTGTGGTTACCTGCCCCTGTGTCCTCACACCTTCTGTAAGGTGTGATAATGGTGTTAGCCTCTTGATCTTGAGATGAAGTGGAGGTGTAACCTAAGCCCCTCTGATGAAGGGCACCGAAACAGAACCATGTGTTCCTTCTGATTAGCCCTCCTTGTGGTACATTTAACCTGCGCCTTTCCAAAAGGTCACTGGCTCTGGACAAGCAGAGGAGGTTTAAACTTTTTTCTTGTTGGACCTTATCAAGTAGGGAATAGGTGCTGTGCTTAGGTTTTATATTATTGAAGTAAAGGCCAGGGAATGTCTTCCCAGTTCCCAGCGGTTGCCCATCACCTGGCTGCTGCCCCCTCTGCCTCCTCCCCCCTGCTTTATGACCTGCTCTGCATCATGGACTATGTGAGAGAGGTCCAGGAGGCCTAGGAGGCCCATTGTATATGTATTACTTTTGATTTTTTTTAATGCTGAGTTCTTTCTCAGTTATAAAGGAGAATCAGCATCTTTTTTTGGTCTTTTTGAGACAGGGTCTTGCTATGCTGTTCAGGCTGGCCTTGAGCTCGTTTTGTAATCCCAGGTTGGCCTCGAACTTGCAACGATCCTCCTACCTCAAGCTCCCGAGTGCTGGGATTTCAGGTGTGCGCCACCAACGCTCTCCGAGAATCAACATCCTGAATTGCACTTTGTTAGAGTTTACTTTTTGTTTGTTGGGACTTTATTGAGAACCACAGAAAAACTGCTCATTTGGGGTTTTCAGAGGAGGGTTGTGATCTGAAAAGTTTTTCTTTGAGCTTTTAAGGGGAGCTAAAAAAATGTAAAAATTTAAAAACATTTAAACTTTATGGGGTAACTCATAAATAATGAACTGTCTTTCAAGATGAGCAAATTCATTTGAGAAAAAGCCCTTGGAGTTTTTCCTGCCCATGTAGAAGAAAGAGGCCACTCACTACTATAGAACTTGTATAGACACAGTCTGTGGACTGAGTAAAGTATCAACCTTCATGTGTGATCAACCCTCATGTGTGACTACTCTGTCCCAAAAAAATGAAAAAGAAAGTCGTTTGCTTTGATTTTTTTCTCACATGCCTCTTGATTTCCCCCTTATCTGAGGGCAACTGGTTGCAAAATTTGTCATCATTTCTGTCATTTTGGAAAATGGATGATGGTATCAGTGTGTTATTACATTTATTTATTTGTTTGTTTATTTATTTATATGGGACAGGGTCTCACTATGTAGTCCAGGCTGGCCTCGAACTCACAGTGATTCTTCTGTTTCAGTTCCCTGCATGTGCTGGGATTGTAGGCATGTGTCAACATGCCAGGTAATTTTTTTTTTTTTTTATCATGAGAAAACTGGACTTATGTTTTGAACTTAGAATTAAATCAAGGCTTTTCTAGCTGCTGAGTCATGAAACTTTATTAAAATAAATGATCTTATACATGTTGGATTTATACTGACAAGATATAACTAGAGTTCAGATATTTAGGACGAGCCACACATTATTTATATGGACTGATAAAGTACAGAGAAAGTGTGAGCTGTAGCCACTGGGCTATGCATCTTTCCTAGCCTCCACTGTACTTTTCCATAAGGCAAGAGTATGCTTTTATATGAACAGGCACAGAAAGCTGGAGAATGATGTGAATTGGAAATGGAATTAAGCCCTGATTATGAAAGAACGTTCTTAGTTTTATAATACTCTCTTGGGCAGTTTGATGCTCCTTTGTGAAGGCTGGGAATGGCAGAAACCTGGGGCTACTTGTGTCCATGAGGGCTGACTGTGAGCTGTACAGCTTAGGTGCCATTTACCTCCTGCACAATAGGGCAGGCATGCTGTGCTGCTCTTGATGTCCAGGTTTATGTGCCATAAAAAGTTACACGTTTAGGTCTAGTTGTTTATCTAAAAGTGAATTCTACCTGTGGCTACTCACATGTAGTTTAGCAGTGAGTCACTTTATAATGTGTAATTATGAAGAAGAACCTGGAGGTAAACTTAAGCTGTATATATATCATTTTTGATTTGGGTTTTAAATAAGTTGAAGGTAAAACAAATTCTACAGTGACTAGATTCCAAAATTTGTAGTGTTTCAGAAAAATACTCATTCTGAATCTGCTTCCCCTTTGTAATCCAATTGTATACAGAGTCTGCTCAGAATTCATCATGTAGTGCATTAAGTATTGTTCTGAGGCTTCTGAGACCAGTCCTCGGCTGTGGCTGTGAACTAACATTTCCAGCATAGATCATAATGCTGTTTGCAGTTTGTCAGAAGGCACTCTGCACTCAGGGAGATGGAGAGGCTGAGGCAGGATGTTGAGAATCTGCGAGGGCATCAATCCTTGGTTTCTGGCACAGATTTAATTGTTTAGTTGGAAGGGAAGCCATACATTAACTTCTACTTCAATCCAGCCTGATTTCTCTACAGATGCTAGCTTTATATGGGCTTATTTTTCTCTGAAATTGAGCCTGAGAGACAAAAAACCACCCTGCAATTGTCACAGATTTCACTAAATTGAGGTCTGTTGAACTGATTGGTACCTTCTACCTGCCCAGGCAATGCCTTATATGGCAAGCACATCCTGATCATAGGTGACATACTTGGTAGAGTTACTTTTGATGATTGGGTATTCTTTTCATTCTTTTTTTGTACCCAAATCCAGCACTTAAGTTTTCTTTTTGAGGAAATAATAAAGAATTAAATTTTGTTGTGGTCCAGTGATATCAGCTCTCTCCTTGCCTTCTGCTTCTGGACCCTCGCCACACGGGCACCAAAGGGAACAGAAAGGTGGCTTCTGGGCCTTGTACCTCTTCTCACACACACCCCTCATGCTCACTGTCTTAGGGTCACAGGGCCCTATCGCTTCCTCTGCAGGATGTCTTAAGTTCAGATACTGCCATCTCCTTGGGATCTGGCTCAAGTGTCTGATTTTCCCTCTGCTGAACGTTGTGTTTCTCATGTCTTTGTCATATTTTGCCATGTACTATAATTGTCCAGATTTTAGCAGTCATGATGGTGAGAATGCTTAGGGGGAACTGTCCTCAGAAGCTGTCTGTTGAATGAAAACATGGACCAGTCATGGACTGCTTCATCTGTTTCTATAACCTTTGTAAGTTTTTTAAAATGTGCTATAGATACAGCAAGACACATGAAATAAATACATGGTGAAATGAATACTTAGAAAATAGCACTGAGTTAGCCTGAACACACACTTCGAAGATAACAATATGTAAAGCGGCAAGAAG
>PVLD010025448.1:0-23703 GCA_004027595.1 Dinomys branickii
CACCGGATCATGGATTGCCTGATCCAGTGTCCCCAGGCAGCTCAGAGCACATGCAGGACCCAGATGCTGTCTGCAGTGGCAGCGTGATCATGGACTGCCTGGTCCTGTGTCTTCAAGCAGCTCAGGGTGTACACAGAGCCCAGACATGAACTGCATTGTCAACACTTTGTGGACCACCTGATCCAGTGTCCCCAGGCAGGTCAGGGCCTGAATCTTGCTTCTTGATCCATTCTGCCAGTCTGTTTCTTTTTATTTATTCATTTCTTTGGTGAATTGCGACCATTTATATTGGCGGTTGTAACTGATACATATTGGCTTATCTTTTTCATTTTATTTTCCTTTTGTTGATTCCCTGCATTTACCCTCTGCTGTATTGCTTGCCCTACCTAGTGGCTTCTTTCTAATGGTGTTCTTTTGCTTGTGGTTTTCATTTTGTCTTTCTAATATACCCATTAGAGAATTCTGAAGACCTGGTTTGGTGGTCATGAATTTCCTCAGGTGTTCTTTGTCTTGGAATTATCTTATTTCTCCATCAATTTTGAAAGAGGGTTTTGCAAGGTACATAAATCTAGGTTGGAGGTTCTTTGCTTTTAGGGCTTGAAATACCTCACTCCAAGCTCTCCTTGATTTGAGTATTTGTTGAATAGTCTGCTATGATTCTGTTGGGTTTTCTCTTACAGTTGATTTGTCTGTTTTTTTCTAACCTTTTTTAATATTCTATTTTTTGTTGAATTTCTGGATTCTTTATTATTACATTCTTTGGTATAGACTTATTTTGCATGTGGCTGTTCAGAGTTCTGTATACTTCATGTATTTGTATGTTAAATTCTTTACTATTTTTGGGTAGTTTTCTGACATTATTTTTGTGAATATTTTTTGGTTTTTGCACTCCTACGTTATCATTGACCCCAATCAGTATTATATTGTTATTCTTAGCTGCATCTTGTAGCTGTTGGATTGATTTTTCATGGTCTTATGCTATTTTTAAGGTATCTTTCTGTCCGTGATCACTAGCCACAATCCTCTCTTCTAGAGCTGATAGTCTATCCTCACCTTCATTCAGTCTGTTGCATATACTTTCACTGGAGTTTTTAAGCTCCTGGATTCTGTTTGGATCTGTTTCTTTGATTCTATTTTTTTCTGTGTTGGGCATTCATGGTTTCCATCATATTCCTGACTTGCTCTATTTTTAAATCTGTGTCTTTTTTATTGCCTTTCACTTTGCTCATCATTTCTTTTTGAACCTTAGAGAGTATTTTGTCTATGGCCTCTTCCATTTGTTTTTCTCTTCTGTTGCTATTATTTCAGAAAATTCCATTGTTTGCCTTGCAATTTCCTCTACATCATTGTGCTCTGGGCTTTTCTTAGGTGGGCTGGTAGTTTGGGGTTCCATTTTACTTCTTCACCTTGTCATTTTCTATTTTTTATTTTATTTTATTTTATTTTATTTTATTTTATTTGTTGATGCTTGTAGGTTTCTTATGGTAGATAGCTTTATCCCTAAATTGAAGTTTCTCTAGCTTCAATGTTTTCTAATTATAAGGGGATCTTGGTCTTTGTGTCTGTCTCAAGAACTGCTTTCACAATGTATTGATGGTGGGAAGCTGTTATGTATTTGGTTCAGAACCTGGTCCTGTGGTACTGGACTATGGTGATGTTTATTACCCCATACAATCACCGTACTTACATACAAGGGAAAAACTCATTATAACATGAATGACATCCTGGCTAAAGTAGTACTATTATCAGTAATATTTTCTCTAGCACAGCCTGGCTACTGACACCTTCTGGGAACTATTAACCTGATACATTTAACCATAGGAGCAAATCCTACAGCTATATAACAAAAGCCAACATATACCAAGAATGTGTATGCAATGACATTCCCCTTAGTGGAATGATTTTACCCCATTGCAGGGGAGAGGGACAGTGGACAAGATAGAGAGATGAATGAGGCCAAATATAGGTGGGCAAAGGACAATCACCCAAGTTTTGAGAAACTGGAGGTCAAAGGAGGGAAAGAACAGAAGAGAAAGCAAGGAATATTGACATGAGCCAGGAAGAGAAGAGACAAGGTTTACTCACATGAAAGTATCATAAAATCAATCAGAATACTTGAGGAAAGAGAGATGGAACATGAGTAGAGGAAAATACAAAAGAAACATAAGAAATATACATCATGATGAAATAGAAGAGGAAAAAGAGAAAATGAACAAGAATAGATAAAAGAAAACAAAATAACCCCAGCTAGACAGAAAAAAGAAAAACACTTAAACAGAGAAAAATAAAAGTCATTAAATTTCTCTGGTGTCTATAGTTCTATGTTTGCTCCAAACTGGATCCCAGAAATGTGTTTTGCACTCCAGCCAAGTTTGCAGCAGGATTTATACTGAGTTTGGGTCTGATCTTGCCTCTGGGTGTGGGGACTCTGACTGGTCTTTTCTTCTGGAGTTCTCCCAGAGCACTTTGATAAAAAATAGCTGCCCCATCCACCTGCTTCTATTCCATGTGTCTGTGTGCTGAATCACAATGCTGGTTCACCTAACTTACTAACTGCTCTCTCATATTCTCACTGCTGCTTTGGATTTTTCCACTACCCTGTTCCTGCCAACCCATTATGTATGCCCTGCTGGGGGCTTGCTGAATTCCTGGGATCCTGCCTAGATTGGGCCAGCTTGTGCATTTCTGTGGGACATTGCTGGGTCTCTGGGGTCCCACTTGGACCATGTGAGCATATACCAAGAAACTTTATTTTCAGATCAAATTTTTCTTGTGTTTTTTATGCCTCTCTTTAAGATTTCCATGGAAATCCATTTGTACACATTTTCAGGGCAGCCAAATACACTTAAAATTTTACCAGTTAAAGACTGACAATTTTGAGGTTTACATAGGATAAATCTTTAAATTTTGATAAACAAATGCTACATATGATTTAGGTTAATATGTATATGTTTTTGTGTGCTAAATTTCAGGTATGTATTATCTTTACTATAATTAGTTTTACTTAAATTGGTTTTTATATAAACACTGAAGACATCTCAAATGCTTGTGATTGCTGAATTTTAACAGGCAGCTAATTTGTCTTTAAAGTTGGTGACATATTTCCATCCAAGTTCTTAGCTAACTAAGATAATATCAAAAAGCAGTCTTATAAATACAATTTTTATTATTGTCTGTGTATCATAACTTAGGTGTTTTCCTTAGTAAAAATAATATGTATAGCTTTAAATTAGTGGTATCAGTTATGCTTAATGATTTAAAGTAATTTTTGAGTATAATTAAAACGTTAAGTTTTCTGTGTCTAAAACAATCTGTTTTATAAAACACTGAGATTATTGGTTAATTAAATAACAATTCTTAGTTTATGACATAGCATAGACTTGGGCATATATGTGTATATACATTTAAACTCAACCTACACAGTTATTTATGATGAAATGTTCATGTCAGTCCAGCATGATATAGTCAGTCAGATGATGTGCATACCTTTTTATGCTTACATTTGTGTGATTGCTGTGTAATTTTGCTATAACAAGTATACGTAGCTGAACACTGAGCAGTCCAGGCAGAGTCACTCTAGAGTAGAGATTAGACATTAAAAATCTCTAAAATGCAACTGTATATAAGTACATTGTACTTAAATGTCACTCTGGTGAAACAGAATGATTAAAAGATAAATTAGGGGTTTCTTTATGTCATATATCTTGTAATTAGATAAAGATAACAGACTAAAGAGTTATTCTATACTAAGATGTACGTTAAATGTCTTTCAGAGATAATAACAAAACCTATTAATTCTAAGATAGCAATGGCATGATGATTGTTATGCTGAGATGTACTGTCCTTGATCTCAAGTTTTCCTATAACAATCTCTGTCATAATAATCTGTTAACATGGCGCAGGCATTCACCTTCTAAGACATGTACGAGTGGTAAAGAAGTAATGCTTTATTTGTTATACTGTATCTTTCAGGTTCTTGATATCTAGATAAGATCATAAAATTGCATCTTCTGGTCCCACTATAATACTGATGTACTGACCTTCTCTTTTGTGTGTTCAACAACGGAGGTTTGGAGGCCAGATTAGAGCAATAATCAAGCCTGTAGGACAACCAATATTTTTGCACTGACCCTCCAAGTGCTATACTGTACTTTTAATCCTATAGGTTGATAATAGTTTGACTCATATTGCACCTACATTGTCACTTTGCTACATAAGTTTTACCCTGAAAAAGGGCTTTGGTGGCACCCCACTCTGGACCCTTCCCATATCTCAGGAATCTTTACTATTCCCCATACACATTTTCTACCCCTACCAGAAAAAAAAATTATACACTCACTGAGTGGGATGGCACACACCTGTACATCCAGAACTTTGGAAGTTGAGGCAGAGGATCAGTGTAAGCTTCAGGCCAACCCGTGTGACTGTCTTGGTTACTTTTCTCTTGTTGCTGAGACAAAATACCCGATGCCCAAAATGAAGGAAGGAAAGGTTTATTTAGCTTACAGTTTGTGGAGGTTTCAGTCCATACTTGGCTGGTTCTGAGGCAGAGTGACCCATGGCAGAGGGCAAACGTCCATGGCAGCAGAACACAGCAAAAACAACCAGAGCCAAAGGGACAAATGGGTACAAGCAACCTCTCTCCTTTGCTTACATTTTATACAGCCTACCCATACCCAGGGGGCATGGAGCTCTCACACAATCTCCATGCCCGCCTCTTCCACAGGATCAGGATGTACACAAAGTAAGCACCCTGGCTTCTTGCTGAGGTCATTCAGCCAAACCTCTAGACTCCCCAAGTTGACACAATGTATCAACCATAACAGTGACATAATGTTCAAAGCCAGCCTGGACTACATAATGAGACCTTGTCTGAAAAAACAAACAAAATACACTCATAATCTAAGTGCTTTGTTACTACTGTAACATTTCTTAGGCGAGTCAAAGTCCCGTTTTGTTCACTGTGGCATCCTCACTAGCTCAACTTGCTGCTGACAAGTGGCACATGTTCAGCAACAATTTGTTGAATTAATCAAATAATAAACAAATCCACAGTTGCTTCCATAAATTATAATTTAGCCACAGCATCCCAGATAGTAAATCATGAGTTTTAAATTGAAGGAGCCCGCCAATGTAGTACCTAATATTTATTGAGAAATTTTTACACTTATCAGTCACTATTTTGGATATACATTACCTCATGGAATTCACCTCCAAATCCTATGAGATAAGCATTATAATGATTTCTTATTTCTAGCAAGAGAAGCTTTGATCTAACTCTAGGCAGTTTACTTCATACTTCGTGGTCTTAATGCTAAGTTATGTAGGCCAACTTTGTCACTTTTTGGACGGGGCAATTAAGGTCCAGTAGGAAAGTTATTTGTCTGAGGTTTTTGTCTTATGCTGGGGCTTAAACCTAGGGTTTTTGCAGGGAGCTACATCCCCAGATCTTTCTTATCTATTTTTACTTATATATTTTTACTTTGAGAAAGGCTCACTAAGTCACAAATTTGCCTCCTTTGTCTAAGTTTTAAAGCCACTTTAGGGGCAAAACCAGAAGTAGAATCTAGATATTTTGATCAATAATTTATATCCCTAATTATTTCACTATGAGACTGATAAGAAATTAATGCTAATAATAGTTGTTTAATGCAATGACTTCCAATTTTATCTTTAAAATGATATCTTTATTCAAATGAAGATCAAGTGTTCTGTGAGCAACTAGTTTACTAATTTTCTTAGTTGGAAGTCTAAGAAAAAGGGAAATACTTGGGATAAGGAACTAGAGTGATTATTAAGTAATCAAAGGAACTACCAGGAAAACACTTGCATATAACTACTAAAAATATGGAGTGATAACAATGATCTTGCTGTTCATTTGGTGCAAGATGTCATAAATGTGATCAAACATCATCATAAACATATGGGAATGATACTTTTTTGATACTAGATTTTGTGAATAGAGACCAGGGTTTTGTCCCAAATGACACAGCTAATAAGTGATGGATATGAACTCACTCTGAACTCTGTTTCTAAAATAGGAGGATGGAGGAAAGTGAAATATTGGCTATTGCGAGCATGGTGTGACATTTCTTGTTCCATAACAGTAAGTGTAGGATTGTTTTTCTTCTCATTTACATGTCTCATTACAGACAATTGTCTCATTAATTGTCTCATTACAAACAATTAATTACTTTGGATGTGATTATCCATTTTAAACTGACCACTGGGTGATTATCTATTTAAATCATTAAATCATATATGTCTATTTCATCAATGGGCTTTAATTATGTACTTTAAATTATTTGTTTTCTCCACATGTGGCATAATACTTGACAAAGAGCCACTTGTTTGTTGAATAATAGATAATGTCAGTATTCATATTTATCATCACATTTTGATGTGTCCCCTTTGGTCAATGTAGTTTATGCTAGAAATAAACATTTTGAATTAGATATATGGACTTGTGATAGAACAAATAAAGGGGTTTGAAAGCTCTGGTGAATGTCTTTGAATAGTTTTAGTTGGGTCCTATTGAGGAAGTTTACTGTCTGTCAAATTTTGTCAAATCATTTTATTCGTACCTGTTTGCAATACATAATGTCTAAATTCCTTGTGTGTCATTGATGCATGTACATAATATATCCTAATTCATTGTTGTCATCTTCATTCTCTTCCTTCTTCCTTGCTACTGCCATCTCTTGATCCTTATCCTTTACTTTTTGTACATGTTTGCAGTACATAATGTTTACATTACTTGGGCGGAGTTGATGTCAATTTTTTATATGTAAAGTATGGAAGGCAACTGTTTACAGAGTGGCTGTGAGGAATTATAATTAATATAGGTGGCTGGATATAGTAGAAATCAAATAAATTATATTATTTTGGGTCAACAGAGAAGAAATAGACTAAGAAAATCCATTATGATGTGGGAAAGAGCATTTAGAGCAGTGGTGGTGTTCAACCTATGGCATGTGACCTGCAGCAGGCTCCTTGTACCATTGAAAGATCTAAAAGTTTCACCCTCGCTGTTTTAGAGGATTCATTGTTCTCATACAGTAGTTCCTCATCTGTAAACCTCTTCAAATTCTATGTAAAATTCTTTTTTTGTTTTAAAGAGATAAAGATAAAAATAAAAGAGACTTTCAAAACAGGCTAATAGGACAGTAGTAATAATTAATACATTGCTTATTTTTATCTTCATGGTAGGTATAAGATATAAGCATGAAATATTGTTCAAACGATATTAGCACAAACCTTTCTTTTCAATGAACTAAGAGAAGGTAGCTTATAACTATCTTGTTCATATGTATGCATATTTTTTTCTTTTCCCATCCTTCCTTTTCTCTTCCCCCACCACAGTTTCTCTTTTGAACAGTTTCTTTGTAATTCACAACATATATATTATACATTTTGGATCTTATTTACTCAGTCTGCTTCTCATACTAGTGAAACTATGATATTTAAACATGTAGGACTGATTTACTTCATTTCTGAGTATGGTTTTCAGTTGCATCCATTTACCTATAAAAGTCTTGAGTATATCCTTCTTTGTGGCAGAGTAGTATTCCATTATTAAAAATCATTTTTATCCATTCCTTCGTTGATGGGCACCTTTCCAAGAGTTAGCTATAACAAATTGTTCTGATATAAACATAGATGCACATACATCACTGTGGTATGATGTTTTTAATTCTTCCAGGAAGATATATAGGAGAAGAGTAGCTGGATCAAATGGGATCTCTCGATCCTTCTACTTTGGGAATCTCATAGTGATTCCCACAGTGGTTGCAACAGAGTAGACTGCCATCAACACTGGAGAAGGGTTCCTTTTTCCTCACAGCTAATCTAGCATTTGTTATTGGTTGACTTTTGATGATAGCCCTTTATTCTGGAGTGAGAAGGAATCTCAATGTTGCTTTAATTTGCATCTCTTGAATGACCAATGATGTTGAAATTTTTTCATATATTATTTTTCATTTGTTTTTCTTCATCTTAGAAGTGTATATTCATCTCAGATGCCAATTTTTAGATTGGATGTTTGAACGGGGGGGGCTCTAATTTTCTTCAGCTCTTTACATGGTCTAGATAAAAGTCCTTTGTCTGAAGAAGAACTGGTTATAATATTTTCCACTCTATGCATTGCCTTTTCACTCTGATGATGATTTCTTTGATTGTGCAAAAGCTTGTTAATAGGGTGTGATTCCATCTATTGATTCTTTGTAGTATTTCCTGTGTGATCTGGATTTTGTTCAAGGAGTCTCTACAGCTATGTCTTCAAGATTTCTACCTATTTTCTCTTTCAGTAGATTTAATGTTTCCGTTTTAATGTTTAGATCTTTGATCCATTTTGACTGTAGCATAGTGCATGGTTATAGATATTGACCTAGTTTTGTCTTCAGTATATAGAGATCCAATTTTTACAGAACCATTTACTAAAGAGGCTATTTTTCTTCCAGTGAACATGTTTGACTCCTTTGTCAAAGATAAGGTGGCTGAATGTGCTTGGAATTGTTTCTGCATCTTTTATTCTGTTCCACTAATCTTCAGGTCTGTTCTTTGCCCAATACCATGCTGATTTCATTAAGTTAGCTTTGTAGTATAATTTCAAGTCAGGGATGGTGCTGTCTCCTGACTTGCTTTTGTTGCTCAGAATTACTTTTGCTATTTTAGGTCTATTCTGGTTCCAAATGAATTTTAGGAATATTTTCGCTAGTTCTGTGAGGTATAGCAATGATATTTCAATTGGTATTGCATTAAATCTGTATAACAATATTGGAAGCATGGTAGTTTTCACAATGTTGGTTCTTCCTACCCATGAGCAAGGGATATCTTTTTATTTTCTGATATCTTCTTTGGTCTCCTTTTTCAGGGTCCTTTAATTTTCCATGTATAGATAGTTTACTTTCATTGTTAGATTGGTTTCTGTGTAATTTATTTTTTGAATGCTATTGTATAGGGGGTGGTTTCTTTAATTTCTCTCTCAGTGAGTTTGTTGTTTTTGTACAGGAATGCTATTGAATTTTGAGTGCTGACTTTATATCCATCTACACTACTAAATTTGGCTACTAAATCTACAAGTCTCTTGGTAGAGTTTTTGGGGTCTTCTGTGTAGAATATCATGTCATCTGCAAATAATAATTTAAATTCTTCCTTTCCTATACTTATTTCTTTTATTTCTTTCTCTTGTCCAATTGCTCTGGCTTATGTTTCCAACAGTATATTGAATAGGTGTGGTGATATTGGACATCTTTGTCTTGTTCCTGATTTTGGAGTCAAAGCTTTCAGTTGTTGACCATTTAACATGATATTGGTTGTTGGTTTGTCATAGATGGCTTTTATCAGATTGAGGTAAAGACCGTCTATTCCAATTTTCTGTTGAGTTTTTATCATGAATGGGTGTTGGTCTTTGTCAAATGATTTCTCTGCATCTATTGAGATGATCATGTGAATTCTATCTTTGGTCCTGTTAATATAGTGCGATGCATTTATTGATTTGTGTATTTTGAACCATACCTGCATTACAACCATACCTACTTGATTATGGTTCATAATTTTCTTGATGATTTCCTGCATTCTGTTTGCCAGTATCTTATCAAGGATTTTCCTCTCTATGTTCATTATGGAGATAGGCGTATAGTTTTCTTATTTGGTTGGGTTTTTATCTGGTTTAGAATCAGGGTAGATCTTGTTTTCAGGAATGATTTTGGAGATATTGCTTCCCTTTCAATTTCCTTAAAGAATTTCGGCACTAGTGGCATTAGATCTTCTATAAATTTCTTGTAGAATTCAACAGCGGATCCATCAGGGCTTTTCTCTCTTGGTAAGTTTTTTATTTACATTTTAAATTTCACTGGTTGGTATAAGGTTATTTAGAAATTTTATACCTTTTTGATTTAGTTTTGGCAGTTCAGTTGTGTCTAGGAATATGTTCATTTTTCTGTTTTCCATCTTATTAGAATATGTTCTCTCAGTGGATATTTCTGATGTTCTGGATTTCTGTAGATCTCATTTTGATTGTCCCCTTTGCATTCCTAATTTCTTGAATTTGTGTTTTTCTCGCCTCTTTTTGATAAGGTTGGCAATGGTTTGTCAAGTTGATTTCTTCTTTTAAGAATCTACTCCTAGATTCATTGATTCTTTGTATTATTTTCTTAGTGTCTATTGCATTAGTTTCTGCTCTTATCTTCACAATTTCCTCCCTCGTGTGAGCTTTCACTTTGATTTGTTCTTTTGCTGAGGTTTGAACTCAAACTCGTTTTATTTTTCTAATGCGAGAGTTCATAGGTATAAATTTCCCTCATAGGACTCCTTTCATTATGTCCCATAAGTTCTGTTGGCATTATTCATTATTTGTACATAGTGTTTAATTTCATCATTAAGTTTCTGTTTGTCTCATTCATTGCTCAGAAGAGTGTTGTTTAATGTCTGTGTATTTATGTAGTTTGTGTGGTTTCTCTTGTCATTGATTTCCAGTTTTACTATGCTATGTTCAGATAGTATGCATGGAATGATTTCAATTACTCTACATTTACTTAAGCATGTTTTATGGGCTAATACGTGGTCTACTTTGGAGAATGTCCCACGTGCAGCTGACAAGAATCTGTATTCTAATGTTTGGGGTTGGAAAACTCTGTATACGTCTGCCAAGTCCATTTGTTCAAGGTTTTGTCTAATTCTGATATTTATTTGTTGTTTTTTTTTCTATTTGTGAGAGTGGTGTATTAAGGTACCTCTATATAATTGTGTTAGTGCTTATTTGGTTTATCACATCTGTTAATATAGTTTTATGTAGTTGCATGCACTGTAGTTTTGTGCATATATGTATGATAATATATATAATCATACATAATACACATATGATATATATATACACAATATATATTGTATGACACACATATCATATATATACGATAATATATAATCATATATATATGATTTTTATGTCTTCTCTTTGACATTTTCCCTTAACAAGTGTGTAGCGCCCTTTATTGTCTCTTTTGATTAGTTTTGGCTTAAAGTTTACATTTTCTCCAAAGAGAATAAGTAAAAACTAACCAAGCTTTGTTCTGGGTTCTTGCAGCATGCAAAACTGTTTTCCACCCTTTGACTTTCAGTCTATAAATTTCTTTTTGTGTTACATGTGTTTCTTGAACGCAGCAGATTGTTTGGTCTTTCTCCTCTATTCATTCTGCTGGTCTGTTTCTTTCAATCGGTGAATTGAGGCCATTTACATTGATAGTTATAACTAGTGTGTATTGGTTTAATTTTTCATATTATTTTCCTGTTGATGGTTTCCTGTCTTTGTCCTCTGTTTAATTGCTTGCCCTGCCCTGTAGCTTCTTCCTATTGTTGTTCTTGTTGTTGTGATCTTCATTATCTCTAATATATTCTTCAGAGCATTCTGAGGAGCTGCTTTGGTGGCCATTATTGCTTATTCAGATAATCAGAAATTGTCATCCTTTTTTGTCAGTTTAAGCTGCTTAGGCCTTATCTTCATGCCTTCAATTTTTATGTCTTGTCTTTCTATGTGTTGTTTTTTGTTAAAATGATGGTAAATTTAAACTGGGAACATGAGATGATTATGATGTTTCTTTGATGGAACATTTATTTTTGCAGGCACGGTCTTGTATTTCTGTTTTTTGTATATGCTGCATTTGGATTTACTAGTTGCTGAATGTACTGATGTTCCTGGTTTAACTTTGTCTGTTATGTTTTATCTTACACAGTGGTGCTAGAGAAATGTAATGTTAGAGCTCCTCCTACTGAAATTTGATACTAACCAAAATATCAAGTTGTAAAATGCTGTAACATGGATTTTTAAAAAATGAAATCTAGTTTATGTCTAGGAAATACATGATTATTAATCATGGGGTTCCAACTGTCAGTTAAAGGGCAATCAATGCTATGCTGCAAGCATTCTTAAGACTTGGAGGACAGGTTTCATTGAGACATTTGGGTCTGATTCCCCCCTCCATGTTTATCAAAGGGAATGTTGAGCCTTTTCTGCCTCAGTTTCCTTTTTGGTCTGATCTTTCACTGGTGAAGAGGAAATTTTAGCTCTCGAGATTTTCACACTCGCTTTTCCAGGTGGAAAGTCAGGGCATGTGGGCAAATTGTCTCAATAACTAACCATGAGTGAGAGAAGAGTTTCTATTTTATGATCTCCTTTGTGATCATTTTCTATCACTTTGTACTTTCCTTTTTTGGAGGCATGTTTCTTTTAAGGATTGGAGAAACAGATTCTGAGAAGATTTTAGTCACACTCTGTCTCAATCTTTCCCTTCTAAAACTTTGACGTTCAGCCCATAGAAAATGAGAATTTGTTTATGCCAAAGATGGGGATGTCATTTGTCTTTGATAAAGAAGACATAAATCATCTCTAGGTTGGATAAGACATTGGAATTTTGCTCTTCCAGGAGAACACACATAACAAAGGGATATCCCTGCTTAGTGTTCAACTGAGCCAGAGATCCCAAGGAGAGATCCAACTTTTGGATGAAAATAGAAGGAGCTATTTCCTAAGCACCATCCCCAATATCCTGGCCCTCTGTCTCTGCTCTTAGGTCTGATTTTCATCATTTATATGTGTAGGGAAGGGAAGCACTTTCACTAATGTGTAAATTGTGGTTGCCAGAAAATGAGTACATGGTTTAACTTGTGAGTTTCATAAGTGTGTTGCACCTGTAGATATAGAAATTTTATTGGATTTTGCGTAAAACTTAGCCTTGTCTTACTGCTAATGAAGATTGCCTTGGTGATTAGGTAGACAGCAAAAATATCTTGTAGACTTCTTTGCCCTAGGGCCTAGGGTAGGTTTTTTTCCAAGCCATTACTTGTCTCTATCCATCTACCTATCTGTGGAGGTGATCTCTTTTGCGGGTTGGAAATTGCTCCAACCACTTGAAATCTACCCTTTGATTTTTTTTTCTCTTCCTCTCTTTCAAAGGATTAAAAAGTAGTTTTCCAGGTCTCTTCATTAGTGGCTTAATTTTGCTAGCAATGTTTCCTTCTTTAAACATGACTGTTATAGTGGGAATATGCTTAAAACAAACACTGGCTTTTAATGAGAGATGAGCAGCATTATAAGCTGCTATTATATTTAGAGATGAGCATCATATTAATGTTAGAGTGCCAGAAGGTGGACAGCCAGGGGGACAGCCAGTTCCTAGTGGAGCCCAAACAGTCCCTGCACAAGATCCCTCCTAGCCCACCAACCAGATGGGAGGTTGGAATAGGAAACATCTTCAGACATGTATTCTTGAAGTTCTAAGAAGGATGAGAACTAAGTTCTTCAATTAGTCTAAACTGTCAGCTATTCATAAAGAGAAAATGAGAACTCTTCTGCCTCCTTAGGTTGCTTATAAAAAGTATTCATCAAATGTACATCCCTGGCTCCTGATTAAGTAAGAGGACAGATTGTTAAAGACAAGTTTAATACTCAGTCAGCCTCAGATAGCAAGGAAAAGCTACAAAAGATGGCTTTTGTTCCAGTTAACTCACTTGGTACTTTAGTGAGAATTACTTCCTTGGTATTTTATTATCAAGATCAGGATGAGGCCAACGGAGAAAACAAAGAGACTAAGATAAAGTGGCTGCCTTGGTTGTAGCCTTAAAATGAATAGACTCTAGTTTGATTACTGAGGCTCTAAGAAGTGTTTGATGAGTGAAATCACCTGTTACTGGTCTGGGAGCCAGGCTACCATGGGAGGGACTGAGATAAGAACCATCACAATAAGTGGTCCCCTGACCCATACCCTGAGTGCAAAGACCAAAAGTCAAACTGCCCCCGTGAGATAGAAGTCCCAGGGATCAGACCCATCTTACTAGATGGTCCAACAATACTGAAGGCTCACTGCTTACTCTCTGCCTTCTCCCTCTGGCTGGACTGTCAGCTCCACAAAGGAGTTCTGTGTATTCATGACCATAGAGGGAAAAGAAACCAGCCCATTGCAGGACACTGATGCAAAACAGTTCTTCCTTTCAGCTCTGGTCTTCCTTTCAGCTGTCATAGCTCATTGAAAGGAGTCACTGGAGAGGAGCTAAGTCTCTGTCTCACAATTCTTGGGCTCTAAGTGGGGTGCGTTTCTCTACTCCCATTCCTTTTTGAATATGCCAGAAAGTCCAGTTCCCCTGCTGGGGAGAGATATCTTACCTTGTTTGAATACTGTAATATATATGCACCCAGGTCAGGTATGTTGCCTCCCTCTCATGGAGACAGAAATAAATCCTGAAGTGTGGGCTACTAAGATAAAATAGGAAGAGTAACAAGAGTTTCCCTGGGGTGCAAGTACATCTTAAAGACTCCACTGCTTTCCTCACAGGAGACAATATCCTCTAAGGCCTGAAATTAAAAAAGGACTATTGCCCATAATTGAAAACTTAAGAGAACAAGGTTTACGAACATCCTGTAACAGCCCCTACAACATTCCAATCTTGGGATTTCAAAAACCCAGTGGAGAGTGGAGATTGGTACAGGACCTTAGACTGGTGGATGAGGGAGAGTACCAATCTACCCGGTGGTACCTGACCCATGTATGCTTCTTTCTCAGGTATTGGAAGATGCCAGGTGATGTTCAGCGTTAGATTGAAAAGAAGCTTTTTTTTTGTTATTCCTTTACATACAGATTACCAGTTTCTTTTTTCCTTTTAAAATCCTCATGACCAGGCCTCTCCGCTGAGTTGGATTGTGCTTCTCCATGGTTCAAAGACAGTCCTTATCTTTTTGGGCAAGTGCTTTCCCTTGGCTTAGCTTGTTTTAAATGTTCCCCAGTCACAGTCCTGCAATATGTAAATTATATACTGCTATGTGTCTCATCAGAAGAGCTATGGAGCCAAGGCACTCATGCCCTCCTCAATTTTCCAGCAGATAGAGGTTATAAGGTCTCTAGGTCTAAGTGACAACCTTGTAGATTTGAGTCCAAACACTTAGGCTTTGTAATGTCTAAGGGAGCCTGAGCCTGGGGAAAGAAAGAATGAAACCAATACTTTCCTTCTCATAGCCTAAGACCCTAAAGGAGCTAAAAGGATTCATAGTAATTACAGGCTTTTGTCACCACTGGGTAGCAGGATATGGTGAGATTGCACGACCACTCTACCAGCTAACAAAGGAGGCTGAAAAGGCGTGTAATTCATATTTTAACCTGGGAATTTGATTCCCAAACTATATTTCTGAATCTAAAACAAGCACTTCTAAATGCTCAGGCACTGAGTGTACAGAGAGGACATTGTTTCAATCTATATGTTGGTGGAAGGCAGGGCACAGCTTTGGGAGTGTTTACCTTTGGGAGTGCTTATACAGGATTAAGAACCTGATCCGCAGCCTGTGTGGATCTGAGTCATAAATTAGACAATGTATTAAAGGCATTACCTGTGTGCCTTAGGGCTATAGCTGCTGTTGTTCTTCTGGTACCAAAGGGATCCAAGTTGACTTTAGGCAAAGATTTCACTGTATCTATCCCTCACAATGTGGCAGGAATCTTTCTCCAAAGAATGCCTATGGTTTTTGGACAACTAGCTTCTTAAATATCAGGCTCTACTTTTAGAAGGACCAGCTATTCAAACAAAGACATATTATTCCTTAAACTCTGCCCCCTTTCTATCAGAAAAGGAGGAAATTGAGGCCTAAAACCTTGTCATATACATCTCTTACTGACCCTTATTTGACGCTCTTCTGTGATTGCAGTTCATTCGCACAAAATGAAACAGGAAAGGCAAGGCATGAAGAAGGGCCTCTAGATCAGATACGTGAAAGTTCCTCACTTGCCGCTAGGATTATTGCCCAGCTAGCAGAATTCATACTTCTGACAAGGGCTTTACAACTCAGTAAAGGACAGAAAGTCAGTATTTATACTGATTCAAAGTATACTTTTTAGTCAGGTGTGATGGCACACACCTTTAATCCCAGCATTCGAGAGGCTGAGACAGGAGGATTGTTGTGAGTTTGAGGCTAGCCTAGGCTACAACGTGAATTCAAGGCCCACCTGAACTGTATAGCAAAGCCCTGTCAAAAAAAGAAAAGACAAAGTGTGCTTTCCTAGTGCTGCATAGTCATGCAACCATATAGAAGGGAAAAAATTATCTAACAGCCAATGGAGCACCCATAAAGTATCATAAGGAGATAGATGAACTTTTATCATCTCTCTATATGCCCTCAAAGGTGGCAGCAATTTACTATAGAGGGCGCCAAAAAGAGTCACTGAAGTATTTCAAGGATCTCAAGGTAACCTACTGGTTGAGGCAGCTGCAAAAGTAGCTGCTCAAAGGCCCTCCCTTCAGGCCTCTCTGATTTGGAAAATGTCCCTTGATCATTCTCAATACAAATATTGTCAGTCAGAAATAGAATAGGGTCCCTCCCATGAGTCTCAGTTCCTTCATTCAGGATGTTTACAATCAGACAATAGTTAATTATTCCTTCCTGATGGTACCCAGTGGAAAATTCTTAACTCTTTAAATCAAACCTTTCACTTGGGGAGAGACAAGACCCACCATATGTTCTCAAAGTTATTCATAGGAAAGGCACTCTTTCACACAGTACAATGGACAGCTAAGATATGTGGGCTCTACCAAAAGAACAATCCTTTTAACCGGTTGATAGCCCCTCCCGGTATGCAAAGACATAGTAAATACCCTGGGGAAGATTGGCAGTTCCATTTTAATCATATGCTAAAACGTAAGGGGCTCCAGTACCTATTGGCCTGGGTAGATACTTTCACTAACTGGGTTGAGGCCTTTCCTTGTAGAACAGAAAAAGCACAAAAGGTCAGAAAAGTTTTTATCTCAGGTATCATTCCCAGATTTGGACTTCCTAAGAGCTTACAGAGTGATGATGGGCCTTCTTTTAAAACAACGGTCACATAAGATGTCTCTGTTACCGTCATTGTGCATGGAGGCCACAATCATCAGGAAAGGTAAAAAAATGCATGGGACTCTAAAGGGACATCTTTGCAAAATGGCTCAAGAAACCTACCTACAGTGGCCTAATTTTAGCTGTTATTAAAGTAAGACATACACCTCAAATTCTAGGCCTCAGTCCATTTGAAATTCTTTGTGGGTGCCCTTTTCTCACTAATAATTTTCTCTTCAGTAGAGAAACATATGCCTTGCTAAAAGGTGTCACCTCACCCACTAAATTTCAATAGACTCTTGAACAGCTACTGGAAGCTCAACCTAATGAAAGAGGAAATCTCATATTCTTTACTGGATATTTGGTACCAGCAAACTCTCTTCCTTCATCATTTCCTGCCTAGGACCATTCATGTGGAGGACCAAATGGATGGCTCTCTGATAGAGACCACTATGAAGCAGCCCTGAGCAGGACTTAAATTAAGTAACTGACTTTCCATGTTTACTTATGAGTCTGTCCAAGGCCTAAGCTCCTTGTCTATAGATGGTCAGTGAACTCAAAAGTAAGTGAATCTCTGAGAGTCACTAATCCCTACTAAGCCTTGTAATGGCAGACAGAGCCAGAAAACTTCAAAGGATAAGATAAGATCACAGCCAAGGACACCTGGATCCAACCTCAACTAACTAGATAAACACTATTGTCTCAGACATCTAATTCCTGGTTGGATTAGTTTAATACCTTACTTGGAGAAGTCTTTGAGTGGTTCCATCCTTTTTGAGTACTCTCGTCCCTTCTCCTGATAACTAAATAAATATGTGTCAGCCAGAGAAGGTCGTAGTCTTAGCCCTAAGAGGATCTCAAATTCTGTAAGAGGGATTTGATTCTCCTGGAACCCTGAAATCATTCCATTTGCCTCTTTTTATTTAGCCTTCACCATACACTCTTTCAGAAGATTGCAGGCCTGATCTGCCTGCAAAAAGTAAGGGATATTATTAACCCAATAGTTCTCCTCAAAAGAAGAGCATTTGGCCCTACCTCCATATATTGGTATGTACAGAGTTGGTTAGGATATTTCTGCGTCTCTTCAGTTGGCTTTAAACAATACAAATATGTCTAGCGAAGGTGCTGATGTGTAGTCTTTGAACAATGGGACAGGTCAATGATGCCCCACCCATAGCTCCCAAGTAGTATGTGTGAGCTACGTAGAGCAGTGCTATGCTTCTGGGTGAGACTGAGCTTCAAGAAAGAAGCCAAGATATCTCAGGGCATGACAATTACACATCAACACTGAGACACTGACCCCCAAAACAACACTAGATACTGCCCCAATCTGTGATATGCAGATTACTCTTTCTGCATCTCTCTCTCTCTTTCTCTCTCTCTCTCAGTATTGCAGAGATTAATTCAGGCTTTGTACCTATCCCAGCTCACAGCACTCACATATTTCTTTCCTTTCCCTTAGTCATTTATCCCTGAGCCACTCCTCTCTTCATGAATTAATAAAACCCAGGGTTGGCCCTGGTTCAAGGCCTTGGTCCTGGCTAGCCGTTGTTCTAGCTGGATTGAGGACCCTCTTGGCTCCCCGCAACTACAAATATATCTTTATTCTTACCATGGATTACACTGGAAGTGGTAGATTGAAATTACTTTTTGAAATTCCAGTAATTTTTCCCTGATAGTACAAATGTGGACTCCTACAGACCAGACTTGGTTTGCCATAATTACACACTGTTATCCTGTCAATCCATCAGCTGTCAAGGTAGCCACATCCTGGGCTCCTGGATGTGCCATAGTAGACTCAAATCCTGAAAACCAGAGATACTCCCTGAGTGTGAGCAACCATCTGAATACTCCTGTGAACCCATAGAAGACTTAAATTTCTTCTGAAAAAGAGAACAAGGTCTTCAGATAAACCATCTAAGATGTTACTCTTATCCCTTTTACTAATTACTTTCACATCATTTGAAGTAGAGTGCAATTCCTCTCTAGTGTGGGCAAAGGAATATAAAGAGTCATTACAACAAACTGTAATGGGCGGTGACTTTTAGCACAACGTTTTAAGATAGACAAGCCTCAAAATGTGTCTTGAGAAACATCCTGGAGGGGCTGTAAAGATTTAACTTTGCAGTCCTGACTTTGTCCTGGAATTCTTCTCCTTGCCTGAGTTGTTAAAGTATATATCATCGTGCCCAGAGCCTGCCCTGGTTACATGGTGCAAGGAAAAAAACTGTGGCCAGGCCTAAACATTCCAATCTATTACCATGGAAGCCAAAAATGTATATAAGGTGAGAACAAAGGCAGTTAAGGACCACATTCCCTGATCAGGAATGGGGGGCAATGACCAGTCCAATTGGTTCTAAATTAAAGTTAATTAAAGCTCCATTTGTCCTGAATGAGTTCTTTGATCTCCTGCGGAGTTTAACCCAATTTTTCATTTTTGCCATAACAAAATGTCTTGCTGGATGTGTGGCCTGCTCCCTTTATCAAGTACCTCAGGACTCCCTTAGTGGGCATCCCCATTTTGAGGAGATGACTGGAATAAGCTACAAGACTCCATAGATGAGACATGGAAAAGCTAAGTGGTTCACAGTTTAGCCCACCATTACAAGATAACTGCGTGCCCTATAAATTCCCCCCTTGATCCTGGACATAATTGGATTTTTTTTCTAAGAATCCTCTCTACAGACTTTAGTAGGACACCTATTTAGTAAGATTAAATGTCCTATCATGACAGCCAACATTCATATATACTAAGATGGCTACTTTCAGATATGGGATGATTATATGTGGTTAACTACCACTATAGGACAACTTACTAGAAAGCCTCCCTTACGTTGGGAACAAAGAAATCCCACTTATTCTCTATAAGCACCACATGTAACTGATTGCACCACTGGAGCATTCAAACCTTTTCTCATTGGCTCAATGCCATTAAGTACTTTGGATGGACACCTCCTAAACTAGGTACACATACCAGGACTTTAAAGGTTGAAGACTGCTTTACAGCAGACTGGTTTAAGTGTCTTAGAATTAGATGGGAAGCTCCCAACGGCACTCACTAGCCCTGAGGAGCCAATTTGGGCCCTTGTTACCCTCTTGATACATAGGGAGATGCACACTGGGATTCATGTGGTTATAAGGCACAAGTGGCAAAAACATTCATCAACCTGAAAACTTACTCCATTTGATATATAGATGGTCTAGGAGTGTGTTTCACTGGTATAATCATTTGGCTTCTATCTTTGTCCTTTCCTTAGGATTAGAAAAATGCAACACACTGAGGACTTGACTAACTATTCTCAGTGGGCCTTAAACAATACCTCGAATATTATCTCTCTCCTAAATGAAGAAGTAAAATTAATGAGACCTATTGTCCTCCAAAATTGGATGGCATTAAGTAGCTTAACAGAACAAGATGATACATGTGCAGTTGTTAAAGCAGAATGTTATGTGTGCTTTTCAAGATATTAAATGATAGGTTAATGTGATGTCAGATCCTGAAGTTCCCTGGACCTTCTCCTTAACCTCTTTGTGAGAAGCTATTACTAGCTCTTCCTGGTGGAAACACTTGCTAGTTGTATTAGTAGTAGTCTTGTTGATATTATTATTTGGACCATGCATACTTAACTTTGTTTGGCCTTGTGTCCTCCAGACTTAAAGCTATACACCTCCTGAAGATGAGAATGTCTATTGTCTATCTAGTGCCTTTAGATAGACCCTTTGGAGAGTATCTCTGATTGGAAATCACAACTACAAACCATCCAGCCAGAAGTACTCAGAGTGGACATTGTCCCTTATCCCTTTATGGCAGTTGGGGTACCTCTTCAGAGTGGAACATTATAGGCAGCTAAGTTAGGTAGAAATATTATAGGCAATCAGTGAGGGTTAGGCCCTCCAGGGAGTCAGTGCAAAAGATGAGAACCCAGTACAACTATGGCTAGGGGTGAATCTGTTAAGGACCAGGCCTCAAAGATGGAATGAGCAGGCCTATATAACTCCATGAGGGACAAACAATAGCTTGAAGATTATACTATAATTAGTATCACCAGGTCCAATGAAGTCTAGATAGGGGCTGGGAATATAGCTCAGTGGAATAAGCGCCTGCCTAGCAAGCGCAAGGTCCTGAGTTCGATCCCCAGTACCGCCAAAAAATAAAAATAAAAAAAAAAATAATAATGACTTACCAATGAAGTCTAGATAGATATCATTCACCCAGATGGATGACCAGGACCTCCTGATGACCCCTTCCTAAAAACATTTTTGTTCTTTCCACATATCCTTGACATGTGGCATGCTTCCACACTGGATCAATATTACCTAAGAGGCTATACTTATAATCTTATTGGTTGATCATAGTTTTGACCCACATTGCACCCACCTCGTGATTTTGTTCTATACAACTTTCTCTGTGAATTGGGGATCATAGCAACCCACTTTCAGGTCTCCTCCTGTCTCTTAGGTACTATCTCTCTCAATAAATTTTTCCTACTCTTAAACTCCATTGTTCCTTAGCATTCATTCTTTTAGGGAACACAGACTTGGCATATCTGACATTTAGCAGGGGACTTACACTTTTGCCCCTGTATCAGAGGAGTTGTTCCACTGAAGAGAATACCATTTCCTGTTACAAATTTTTTGAGCAATTGAATTTAAAACCCAAAACCAAGAAAGTGGCAGTTGTTTTATGTGTGCCTAGTGATCTTGCCATGGTGAAAAAGGCTCTGGGCTCTGATGGGAGTTGACTAGTAAGTAGTTTAGGTACTTTAAAGTCCAACATGTTAGACATAGCAATTATTAAAAATACTGGGCAGAGTATGGATCTTACTTGGGAAAGTTCTGATGCTGATGCCCTGGTACACACCTGTAATCTCAACTACTGAGGAGTCTGCAGCAGGAGGATCCCAAGCTTGAGCCCAGGCTGGGCAGCTTTTATAATGTAAATATTAAAATAAAAATCATAATAAGATAAAAAAGAGTTGAAGATATAGCTCAGTATTCACAGGGATCAATCTCCAGGAAAACACACACACACACACACACACACACACACAAACAGGGACCATAGCTGAATGGCTAGGCTAAATACTGTAGGAATTGCTGGGAATTATGGAAATCTGACATTTTTTGGGTACCAGGCAAATCAACATTTATTATTTTCAACAACATCTTTTACACTTCAAGAAGGCTGCACTTCTGCAAAACCCATCTGGATCACAAAAGAAGGACACCATGTATTTTATGGTCTTTGAAGATGGGACACACTAGAGAATGATTCTCCAATTTGAGAGGAAAAAGGAGTCTCCTACAAGAGTCTAGCCCAGTGCTTCTCAAACTTTGACATGTACACAATCACTTAGGGGTCTTGTTATAATTCAGTTCTGATTGAGCAGAATTTGCATAAATCCTGGAATTCAGCATTCCTAACAAGTTCTCATACAATAGTAATTCTGCTGATCCTTTTCACAGTGTTGGAATGTGGTTAAAACCTTTAAGGACAATTAATATTGTATCAGTACATTTATCATAAACTATTTGCAATTCTGTTAGGCTGTCCTGTGTTTTGAAATGTAGTTTTGAGGGTCAAATCTAATAGCTTTGAACTTTTATTTTGCATGTTTTCATTCCCTTTCATGTCTTTATTGTGTCTTACAGTGATCTGTGATGGATTGTAAGAAAAATAGGTCCTTCACGAGAGATAGTTTGAGAAACACTGCTCTAGACCAATGAAGAACTTTTTATTTGGATATAAATTTAATTAGAAATGGTTTGATGTCTGTTACATATGATTCTAAAGCAGTATTTTAAACTTTTCTTTTTATTTATTCCATAAACAATAACAAAACTCAGCTAAGTAACATTATGACAGTTTCACCATACATTCAGTCACAAATATTTAAAACTTTTGCAACAAGAACAACAAAACCAGAGGTGTTACAAGAATAATTTACAAGAAAATCTATAAAACAGCAAGAAGCTCACAAATGTTCATTTTCTTTTGCACAAGATCACTACACTCTTTCACAACATCTTTTGTGTTACAAAATTCCCAACAAAAGTGTATTTTTCTTTGTATTGTGGTTTCTAAAACCAGAAACTTTGAAGTAAATATCCTTTTATTAGCACCTAGTGGTGCAGAAAAAGGAAACCTCTCACATACAGACACTTCACAGCACTTTTCTAAGAAAAATATACACTTACAAAATATGTTACAAATTGGCACACTTAAAAATATACAAGATTTTGTAGGCGTCTTAAGAGTGATCCTTAAGCTTTATACTTCAATTGACTCTACAGATTATTTATAAAGCTTAATTCTAAAAGAAAAAAGGCAAATAATTTTTTAACATTTTAAAGTTGCAGTGTCATGTCAAACATAAACTTAGGTTACATTCATAAAAAGGGCCTCTAAATTCTTTTACTTTAATTTTTTTAAATGTTTAAGGGGGTTGGGGAAGAAGAAAATGGGGATAATCGTTTTCTTTAGCACCATAAATCAGTAAAGAGGTGCATTCAGTTCTACGGAAACTAAGGACTAGTACATTCAAAACTGTAGGCAGCGAACTCTAGTCAGTGCTACAGGTATCCCAGTGGAGCATCTTACCATTTCTACTCTCCTCACTGGGAATAAAAAACAAAGGCCTCTTCTAGTTTTCATTCAAGCCTTTTCTTTTGTGCTGTAAAACTAGGCATCTTTCAAAGAGGCAGAATGATTGAGATATCTCCTTTATTTTGAATGGGATGCCCTTCTAAGACTCAGAAACCCCTGAGACTCTTGGATGGACATCCTTTTCATCTCATGTGGATGAGCATTTCTTCAATGTCTTTAGTATTTATTTATCCAGATAATGATTTTAAAA